>JAVALU010002277.1:137500-159329 GCA_030770095.1 Gila robusta | reverse complement strand
CAATTTCAATTTCAAATTAGCTTTATTAGCATGACTGTGTAACACAATGTTGCCAAAGCATCAACATATTATATATAAATAATAAAACAAACAGTAAACATATATGTATAAATCATGTCATATGTAGCATTGCAAATAGATAGATAAAATAAACATAATCTATCTTAATAAATAGATAAATAAATACATTTGATCACTCTAGAGAATTAGCTGTCTCTGGCGTTATGAATAGCTAGCACATATTTAGCCGCTAGTGCAGCTGTACTATCATCTTCTCCAAGTAAGAAGGACATTTTTTCAGTGTCACACAGTTCATAGAATGATGGGATCAAGGCTTCAAATTTGGGCAGAAAAGTTTCTCTTATATCGGTATATTTGGGACAGAAGAGCAGAAAGTGTTCCTCATCCTCTATGTGCTGTAGATCACAGTGTCTACAGATCCTCTGCTCTCTCTCTCTCCATGTTTGTCTATGTCTTCCTCTCTCTATCTCTAGATCATGGTCACTTAATCTGTATTTGGAGAGGATTTGTCTTTCTTTAAAATGTTTAATAAATAGATAACTGGCCAATTTAGTGGTTCTGTTGAGGGTCGAGTAACATTGGAGTTTATTTTGGAGGTCAAAACTTGCTTTTAGTGACTCATCATGGGTGTCTTTTAGATGTGTGTGTATTTCTTTAACAATAGTTTTGGGGCTGTAGCTGTGGTTAGTGGGGGGTGTAGTCTGATGGAGGAGGTGAAGAGCGAGTGTGTGTAGAGGATGAGGTTCTGCTGAGGTTTCATTGGCGAGGAGGGCTTTATATTGGACTGACTCTGGATCAGACTGATGGAGGTGATGCCAGAACTGAACACATCTCTTCTGGATCTCGATGTTCAGCGGGTACAAGCCTAGCTCAGCCCTGCAGGCGGCAGTGGATGTGTTTCGGTGAACCCTAAAATATTTTTGGCAATTTCCGATTGTAATTTTTCTACTGGTGTTTTATCCCAATTTTTTAAATTTAGTACTGGTCCCCAAATTTCACATCCATATAAAATAATTGGTTTTATTATTGAATTATATAATTTTATCCAGGTTTTAATGGGTAATTTTAAGTGGCCGCATCGTGACTTTATTGCATAAAAAGCCCTCCGAGCCTTTTCACTGAGTGTTTTGACAGCCAGACCGAAGCGTCCCGAAGCGCTGATGTCGATGCCCAGATAGCTATAGCTAGTGCTGTGCTGCAGGACCTGGCCTTTATACGTGAACTGGTGTTTGTGTCCCTGAGATCTGTTCTTCTTCTGGAACACCATGACTCTGGTTTTGTCCAGATTGACGGTCAGGGCCCAGTCGTGACAGTATTGTTCCAGCAGGGACAGGCTCTGCTGAAGGCCCTCAGGTGTGCGGGACAGCAGGGACCAGATCATCCGCGTACAGCAGACATCTGACCTCTGACCCCTGATCCCTGACCTGTGTGTGCTGTAGAGTGAGGCCGGGGACAGTAGAGCTCTCCAGCGCTGATGCCAGATCATTGATGTAGATGTTGAATAGAGTCGGGCTCAGACTGCAGCCCTGCCTCACTCCACGGCCCTGCTGGAAGAACGCGCTTCTGTGGTTCCTGATTTTCACCGCACTTTTGCTGTTGCTGTACAGAGATTTGATAATGTCAAACGTTTTTCCCGCCAATGCCAATTTGTAGGATTTTGTACAGTAGACCATCATGCCAAATTGAGTCGAATGCTTTTTTAAAGTCTACAAAACATGCAAATATTTTCCTTTGTTTGTCCTTGATGTTTTTGTTGATGAGTGTGTGAAGAGAATAGATGTGGTCGGATGTGCGGTGTTTTGGTAGAAAGCCAATCTGTGCTTTATTTAAAATGTTGTGTGATGAAATGTGTGAGACAATGCGTGTGTTTATGATCCTGCAGAACAGATTTCCTAAAGCACTGCCCACACTGATGCCGCGATAACTATTAGGGTCGAATCGATCACCTTTCTTGAATATGGGGGTAATGAGTCCTTCAGACCAGATCTCGGGGAAGCTTCCGGACCAGAACACCAGATTATATAGTTTGGCTAGAGTTTTAATCATGCTGGGACTGCTGAGTTTAAGCATTTCGTTACTAATGAGATCTTGTCCACATGCTTTCTTTAATTTAAGATTTTTAATATGTTCTAATATTTCAGATATTGTTATAGATTTATCTAATGGATTTTGATAATTTTTAATTGTTTTCTCCAAGTCTTCTAGAGTTTTCTTTATTTTACTCTGAGGTTGGTTAAGGTCCGCTGGTGCAATTTTTCGATACAAATTTTCAAAGTATGATTTCCAAATTGTGCCATTCTGGAGTGACATCTCTAATTTGGGTTTTTCAAGTTTTTTATAAAGATTCCAGAAAGTGTTTTGATCTACCGAATTATCAATTTCATCAATTTTGGATTTAAAATAGTTTTCTCTTTTGTTCCACAAAAGTCTTTTGTAATTTTGCAGACAGTCTGAATAAGAAAGCCGTAATGTCTGGCTGGACGGGTCTTTGTGCTTTTTGTTAGAGAGTCTCCTCAATTCTTTCCTGAGACCTGCACATTCATCATCGAACCACACATCCTTTCTTATTCTCTGTTGATCTGTTTTATGTTTGCTTTGCTGTTTAATGTTAGATAGAGTTATCAATGTTTTGAATATGTAATTTAAGTTTTTTGTTGCTAAATTTATTCCATTCATATCTAAAGTGAAATCAGTGGACATAAATTCATCCAGCATTTTTAATATTGTAGGATTGTTCATATTTTCTTTGAATTGATCCGAGTTGGATTGACTCCATTTAAGTTTGGGTTTCAAAGGAAACAGTTTTTCAGAATCAAGTGGAGAAGTTTTAGTTATTTCACACGGGGGTTTCAGATAAAGCACAGTTTGGCAGTGATCGGAGATCGGGAGCTGAGGTCTGACTGTGAAGGCATTAATAAAGCTTGGGTCAATATCTGTTATTGAATAATCAACCACACTGGTTCCTAATCTGGAACAGTAAGTGAATCTACCTAATGTATCTCCACGAGTCCTGCCATTGATGATGTAGAGACCTAAACCTTTACATAGTTTTAACATTTGTTTTCCATTAATGTTTACTGAATTGTCATAGCTGTTTCTCTGTGTGATATTCGATGAGGAATGAAACGTGGTGTCATTGAGGATGTGGTCATTATCTACAATATTTACATAATCAATTTCTCGCCCTGTTCTGGCGTTTAAGTCTCCGCAGACGAGGACATTTCCTCTGGACTGAAAGTGTAAGATGTCAGCCTGTAATGTTGGAAAGCTTTGCTCTTCGTAATAGGGAGAGTCGTGAGGTGGGATATAGACGGCACAGAGGTAAAGATTGGACTGTGAAATGATGGACTTCATTTCAAGCCAAATAGAAGATTTTCCACTTTTAGCAATTTTAATTGAATGTTTTAGATCATCTTTGTGCCATATAAGTATTCCACCAGAGTCTCGGCCACATTTTATTTTAGAATTTTTTGATGAAGGAATTATAATTTCCTTGTATCCTATTGGACACTGTAAAGTCTCATTACTACGACACCACGTCTCATGAAAGATACAGATGTCCATATCAGTTACACTGCTGAGTAAGTCTTGGTCTGCAGTCTTATTACCAAACGTAGAAGAGTGCAGACCTTGTATATTCCAACAACTGATTTTAAAAGATTTCATGAGTAGGTTCTTCTATAATGTGTGTGTGTATATATGTGTGTGTGTGTGTGAGTGTTATGCAGGTTATGTCCTCAGTCTGGAGCAGATGATGTTCAGCAGATGCCTTATCTGGTTGAGTTCAGCGGCTGCAGGGTTCTGGGGTTGTTGAGCGGCCGCTGCGTAGCTCCTGTGTTGTGATGGAGGTCCGGGGTCCGTTCTGGGCTCTGCTGGAGGACGAGGGCTTCTCTGTGTTGTGTAGCTCCTGTGTTGTGATGGAGGTCCGGGGGCCGGTCTGGGCTCTGCTGGAGGACGAGGGCTTCTCTGTGTTTTGTAGCTCCTGTGTTGTGATGGAGGACGAGGGCTTCTCGGTGGCTGAGAGCTTCTCTTGTTATCGAAGTTTCTGTTTCTTGCTGTGTTTACAAGGGCTGTGCTTTTCAGCACTCTGGCGAAGACTTTCACTCCTTGCTTGTTGAGATGTACGTGGTCATACATATGATGAGGCTGTATGTCTTTGTGATGGGCGAGATGAACATTAGGAATGAGTGCACAGCTTCTGGAGAGTTCCACATTATTCCCGTGGATCACGTGGAACGGTACGTCGGTGCGTGGCAGCAGTGTGGACAGAGTTATTCTAGCCTCTGGGAAACGCTGTGTGGCTCTGATCGCCACCTCTCTCATCACAGGAGCCACACGGCCCTTCATGGCCCTTAAGTCATTTGTGCCTGTGTGAATTATTATGTGCTTGTAGTTTTCGTGTTTACTCTCCGACAGGATCTGAAAAGCACTTCTTGTGTTTGGACACCAGATTTTCTTGGCTCTCATGTTTGGTAATAGGAGTTTCTCACTGACATATTTCCCATTGGAGTCAGTCAGGATAAGAGCGTGTGTCTCTCCCGGGTCCTGTGCAGCGGAGCTGTGGATCTGGGATGCTGGATCAGTCGAGCAGTGAGGCTCTTCCACTGGTAGCTGTTCAGGTCGAGGATTCTCCATGAGCATCTCTGGATGGATCAAGGGTTTAGCAGAAGACTCTGATGCTGAAACAGAACTGAGTCTTTCTTTTAGGTTTGTGATGAGTTCGTCTTTGGTGCGAAGAACTGATTTCAAGGCAGAGAGCTCCTCCTCCATTTCTTTTCTAATGTCTGTTAGTTGTCTTCCTAAAGTTGATTTTACTTCCCTCAGTTCATCTTTAGTTTGCTGAAGTTCTGTTGACATTTCTTCACGTTGTCTCTGCAGATATTCAACTTCTTGTTTTAAGTTCTTTATGTCGATTGTCACTTGTTCCATGTTGATTTCTTTCAGGTGGGACAGTATTAACTCTTTTATCTCCACTACTTCTACTTCCAGAAGTGAAAAATTGTCTTTCATTCTTGACATTGGAGATGGGATCGCAGTTGCTGAAGTCACTGTAATCTTCTGGACAGATTTTCCAGGGGACGCATCAATGTTCATATTTTTGTCAGCTTCATCAGACAGGGCCAGTGTTTTTATTAGATCAAAATCCTTGATGAAGACCTTGAGAGCAGACTCTGATCCCTGGATCATGACAGTGCCATTTTGATACAAGTTCAGGGTCAAAAATCTTGTTTCATCATTTTTTTCAGCATCTTCAAATGCTAGGATCTGTCTGCCTTTACAGATGCCTCTTTTTTTGATAAAGGTGAGATGTTGACAGAAGGCAGTGTGCCATAAAGGGCTGTGTTCGGTGTAGAAGAGCAGGTTGTTCATGGCACTGTGGTCCTGTAGTTCAGCAAACAGTGTGTCAGGGCTCTCCTTCATCTGCTTGTGTCTGAGCATCAGCCTGGAGTGCTCAGAGCTCTTCTGAGGGTAGATGAAGGGGCGGGGCCAAGATGATGCACTGGCCATCGTTGATTTGGAATGTAAACAATCAACTGAAATAACTGTCACTGTTTTGATTTGTTTTGTTTTTCATCTCTCAGTGAATATATAAAATAGGCAAAAATGAATAAATAAGCCAAGAATGGGAAAAATATGACTTTCACTGATCTCTTTACAATTCCAGTTGTGTCCAAAATGTTCAAAAATGTTTTTCAGTGCTGTTCTTTTAAACAGAAATGAGGCAAAAGTCCAAAGAGAGATAAATAGCACTGTCTATTTAAAATATCTTTACCTCTCTTTTCCTGCAAGTTTTCTTATAGTTGTTGTTGTTTGTTGCTTGATGTTATCCTTTCCAACATGAATATCCTCTTCTGCAGAGGGTTATCCTGTGATCAGCTTCTCTTGAACTTTTCCTCAGATTCAGGTGTGACAGTTTAAAAAAAAAAAAAAAAAAAAAAAAAAAAAAAAAAAAAAAAAAAAAAAACTGTCCAGATTCAACAAAATCTTTCTTTAGATGTTGTCTAGGTGTTGTTGTATGTTGAATCCTCTATTTTCTTTAGCTTGTTGGCAAATAAATCTTATTTTTCTTGCAATTTATCTGGAGCTCAACTCAAGTGTGACCATCTCTCATGGAATTCTCTCTCTCTCTCTCTCTCTCTCTCTCTCTCTCTCTCTCCTGTCTGACATGCCATTTATCAATCAGCCGATGCCACATTGACAAGTGCTAATTTAATAGAGACTGACCTGTCTGACAGAAACCCCACGGACACACAACACAAAGCCATTCATCAGCCTGGGCTCGACTGCAGTGCTGTGTGTGTGTGTGTGTGTGTGTGTGTGTGTGTGTGTGTGTGTGTGTGTGTGTGTGTGTGTTTCTCCCGCAGGCCGATCACAGTCTGCCGGTGCTGATCTTCACATCTGCAGGAAAGTTCACTATGATACTGGGACAGGTCATGAACTCTGATCCAGTGGCCAGAATTACCACTCACTATCACAGAGTAACGCAATGGAAAATTGTAACTAAGTAAAAATAAAGTTCTCTGTGATGAGAAGGTTGAGAGGTCGGGTTAGTGTAAGAGGAGGGAATACAGTTTGTACAGTATAATGTGTGTGAGTGAGTGAGTGAGTGAGTGAGTGTGTAAGAGTGTGAGTGTGTGTGTGTGTGTGTGTGTGTGTGTGTGAGTGAGTGAGTGTGTGTGAGTGAGTGAGTGAGTGTGTGTGTGTGTGTGTGTGTGTGTGAGTGAGTGAGTGATTGAGTGAGTGAGTGAGTGATTGAGTGAGTGAGTGAGTGAGTGTGTGTGTGAGTGAGTGAGTGAGTGTGTAAGAGTGTGTGTGTGTGTGTGTGTTTGTGTGTGAGTTAGTGAGTGAGTGAGTGCGATAGTGAGTGTGTGAGTGAGTGCGATAGTGAGTGAGTGTGTGAGTGAGTGCGATAGTGAGTGTGTGTGTGAGTGAGTGCGATAGTGAGTGAGTGAGTGAGTGTGTGAGTGAGTGAGTGTGTGAGTGAGTGTGTGAGTGAGTGTGTGAGTGAGTGAGTGTGTGAGTGAGTGAGTGTGTGAGTGTGTGAGTGAGTGTGTAAGTGAGTGAGTGTGTGAGTGAGTGAGTGAGTGTGTGAGTGAGTGAGTGAGTGTGTGAGTGAGTGAGTGTAAGTGAGTGTGTGAGTGAGTGAGTGAGTGAGTCAGTGAGTGAGTGAGTGAGTGTAAGTGAGTGTGTGTGTGAGTGAGTGAGTGAGTGTGATACTGAGTGAGTGAGTGCAATAGTGAGTGTGTGAGTGAGTGCAATAGTGAGTGTGTGAGTGAGTGTGTGAGTGAGTGCAATAGTGAGTGTGTGAGTGAGTGTGTGAGTGAGTGCAATAGTGAGTGTGTGAGTGAGTGTGTGAGTGCAATAGTGAGTGTGTGAGTGAGTGTGTGAGTGAGTGCAATAGTGAGTGTGTGAGTGAGTGCAATAGTGAGCAGTGTTTGGAATAACGCCGTTTAAAAGAACGGCGTTAGGTAACGACGTTATTTTTTCAGTAACGGGCTAATCTAACTAATTACTTTTCCCGTCGTTACAACGCCGTTAACGTTACTGGAAATGTGTTTTGAAATGTGTTGGGGACAGAGACGCATTCGGAAGTGCATTTTGAGAAGTGCCCGTAAATAAATCCATCGATCCGCAAATTTTGTTTGAGTTCTTAAATGGTGTAGTGGTAAATATTTTGCCAAGCGTGTCAGAGGTTACGGGTTCGAATCCGCCCACTTATAGTTTTTTTCTCTCATCAAAACTCAATATGTTCATCAGTGGTTACAGTCTATATATCAAGCAGGGACACGTTTGTGTGCATTTTATTTTGTGATTTCACCTGAATGAATAGAGAGTCTCCACAATGGCGATAGATTGAAGCGCGCGTCCGAGTGAAGACTGCGAGCCACAAGAGAACACTGTATCCATGACACTGATTGCCGCGGCAATGAGCGCTCAGCTTGAGTTAAAAAACAACACATTTTAGCGCTAGATCTCTTATTTAATAGCGAATTAAATGGCAACGCATGGCGTTGTTAGAGTTTGATTTATTTAATTTGCTACGGTTACTGCAAACACACTTTATATTATTTAACTCTTTACTTTTGAAGAAAATACTTGAAGTAGGCTACAGAATGTATTCCAGACCAGTTGTCTGACATTTTGTTTGATTTATTTAAGCAAGAATAAGACTACAGAGCTAAACACATTTTTTTTTGTTGTTTAAAAGTTTACTTTTGTTGTGAACAAAACACTTGGAAGTAGCCTACAGGTTGTTTACTTGACCAGTTGTCTCAGGTGGAGAGAGTTTGATTTAATTAGAGTTAAATGCACTGTATATGGTGTAACTGTTTACTTATCTTACAAAGATAATACTTGAAGTCCGGGATAAACCTCTTGCTGTCTGTCGACGTGCAATAAATATCAAAAGTTATGTACAAACACCTGTCTGTTCTACTCATTTCAACTGACTTGTGAAAACGGCTAAAAAAAAATCCAAATTCTTTGACATATAGCAACTTTTTTTTTTTAACAGTAACGTAAATAGTTACTTTCCCTGGTAACGAGTTACTTTTATTATAGAGTAATTCAGTTACTAACTCAGTTACTTTTTGGAACAAGTAGTGAGTAACTATAACTAATTACTTTTTTAAAGTAACGTTCCCAACACTGATAGTGAGTGTGTGAGTGAGTGTGTGAGTGAGTGCGATAGTGAGTGTGATAGTGAGTGAGTGAGTGAGTGAGTGAGTGTGAGTGAGAGTGTGAGTGAGTGTGTGAGTGTGAGTGAGTGCGATAGTGAGTGTGTGAGTGTGAGTGAGTGTGTGAGTGAGTGTGTGAGTTAGTGAGTGAGTGAGTGAGTGAGTGCGATAGTGAGTGTGAGTGAGTGTGTGAGTGAGTGTGTGAGTTAGTGAGTGAGTGAGTGAGTGAGTGCAATAGTGAGTGAGTGAGTGCGATAGTGAGTGAGTGAGTGAGTGCGATAGTGAGTGAGTGAGTGCGATAGTGAGTGAGTGAGTGTGTGAGTGAGTGAGTGAGTGCAATAGTGAGTGAGTGAGTGAGTGTGATAGTGAGTGAGTGAGTGCGATAGTGAGTGTGTGAGTGTGAGTGAGTGTGTGAGTGAGTGTGTGAGTTAGTGAGTTAGTGAGTGAGTGAGTGAGTGAGTGAGTGAGTGAGTGAGTGTGTAAGAGTGAATCTGTGATGAATGTAGATCAGGAGAAGTTGAGACGGAGGATCTACTTCTTCTTTAGTAGCACATCATATTCATAAATGCCAGAAACTAAGAGGAACTGAGTTTATACATGTTTTAATGGAGAGAAACAGGAGCTTCATCTCCCTGTCCTCACACATGTCTCTAAAGTGTGATAGATTCAAAGGGACATAAGCAAAGGGTTACGGCCAGCACACATCGGATTGTCAGGACAGACTTACGGAAGCTTTGATCATGGACAACTACAGACTGAAGAAGTCAAAGCATTCTTCCTTTTGCCAGAGGCGATTTGGTACAGAGAGAGAGAGAGAGAGAGAGAGAGAGAGAGAGAGAGAGAGAGAGAGAGAGAGAGAGAGAGAGAGAGAGAGAGATACGGTTTCCCTCATGAGTGAAAAGAAGAGACGCTTCCACTGAAGGCCTGGAGAACAGAGGGATGATTCCCGTAAATCATCTCTCCACGGGAGCGACAGAGAGACGGAGAGAGGGAGGATAGAAACAGACAGAAAGAGGAGAGTGAGATCTGTGCTTGAGCGCCACATCAAGGCTTTGAGCCAATCAGAGCGCAGGATTGCCCGGCCCCGGCAATTCCCACAGTATGGGCGGCACGAAGGTACACAAAGGTGCTGTCACGCACTTGATGCTATTAAAGGGAGGAATAATTTAAGGCAACAAGAAAGAAAGAAAAGGAGGGAGAGAAATAGAAACACAATACCTATTCTTGAACGGAGAGCTTTCAAATTCAGTTTCTATTCTTTTTGAAGAGGGCGTGTTAAAGGAATAGAGAACTGTCAATATCAAGCAGAGTTCTCAATCCACTTTGGCTGAAAAATAAGATGGATGGATGATTGCTTTTTTTATTTGGATAAATCATTTGCATAATGCATATTAAGTCAAATTTGACTTTAAAAGATTAGTTCACTTTAGAATTAAAATCTCCAGATAATTTACTCTCCTCCACGTCATCCAAGAAGTTTATGTGTTTGTTTCTCCAGTCGAAAAGAAATTACGATTTTTTAGGAAAACATTCCAGGATTTTTCAATGGGGTCCAACGGTGACCTTTCAGCGTGATTACGTAATGTGTGTCGCATCACAGCTAGTACAGGACCAGCATTAGTGATTATAAAGTATATAAATGTTTATTTTGTTATAAATGTGCGCTGGTTTGTCTAGATCAGACTCTTATTCCTCGGCTGGATCGTGTCGAGACTTTGAAGCTGCACTGAAACTCACATTTGGACCTTCGACCCGTTGGACTCCATTGAAGTCACTATATGGAGAAAATCCTGGAGTGTTTTCCTCAAAAACCTTTATTTCAACTGAAGAAAGAAAGACATGAACATCTTGGATGACGTGGGAGTAAATTATCAGGAAATTTTAATTCTGAAGTGAACTAATCCTTTAAACTCTATATGGAGAACTGTGGTCGATTCCCACAGAAAGTCATGTTGTTTGTAAATGAGATTAATATAATAAGATTTGACAGCTGTGATGGAGGGGAACATTTTCGGTGAACAGCTGCTTAAACTGCATTCTGTTCCTCACACAAACATGATTTCAGAAGTCATACAGTGTAAACGTTATGGACCACTTTTATGGTACTTTCTTTTTGTCCTTGTTGGATCTCGACAGTGAAAATTACTACCAAAAGAGAAGAAACTCTTGGTTACAATTTATTTTTGTTGTCCACTTCAGACATTCTACTGACTATAAGTAACTTTGCAACTACATGTCAACTTATTCTCCTACTTAAACCCTAAACTAACAGTCTACTAATATAATGAGAGTTAGCTGACATGTAGTTGCAAAGTTACTCATAGTTAGAATATCTAAAGTGGACTATCGAAATAACAAACATTCTTCAAAATTCCTCTCTCTAGTTTGAATATTTTTTTAATAACATTTTTTTTTTCTTCTTGCTTGATTTAGTTTTGTTTTACACATACACTCTTGGTCTAATTTCAGATAGAAGTCTACATCGTCTGAGCAGAAATCAGCATTCGTCCTATACTGTACAAACCACAACAAAAGAGTAACTTCCCAGATCATTTCAAGTAATGGCAGAACTTTTATCTCTCTGTAAATGTGTGTGTGTGTGTGTGTGTGTGTGTGTGTGTGTGTGTGTGTGTGTGTGTGTGTGTGTGTGTGTGTGTGTGTGTGAGATCTGGAGGCGATGATATTTTCATGAACGCGAGGGAAGAGTATTTGCGTGATATGATGCTCTCAGTCCCTTGACATGCTAGACTTAAATTTAAAAGAAAACTCTTTTATAATGAGAACAACAGCAACGACAAAAAATAAAATAAACATGTAATATTTGAAGGAAATTGCTGTTTTATTAGAAAAAAAAGAGGAGCAAATGACATCTAAATTAAAGACAAAAAAGAAAGAGAGGAATAAGAACGAGGGTTTGATGTGTGAGTGATGATGTTGAAGGTTATTGTTTATAGACGGCAGTGATATTACTACTGTAAACACACACCCTCAACGCTCACTTACTAAAACTATGTACACAGTGAAAAATTTAACATGTTATGCATATTTTATCATACTGTGCTTTTCCTCTCGAGATCCACATGAACACGATCATAGATTAGGATGGGATTTTCTCTCTCTCTCTCTCTCTCTCTCTCTCTCTCTCTCTCTCTCTCTCTCTCTCTCTCTCTCTCTCTCTCTCTCTCTCTCTCTCTTTCTTTATTAAGGAAAAGAAGGAATGTTCTGGGTTCAATACAAGCCTATCAAGAACACTTGTGACATGCTGTTGACCACAGTAAATCATTTTAAATCAACCCCACAGAAATCTTTCACAGTAACACTCTTTTCTATGGTTTATGAGGTGAGACATTCTGGAGGGTCTACAAGCAACAATGTGAAGCTTGCGTTTTTTTTAAGTTCCCCTATTATGCTATTTTAAAGATTCCTAATGTTGTTTTGCGTCTCCAACAGCAGATTTACATTCATCGAAAGTCAAAAATAACTTTCATTCTCTCATAATCTCCACTGCAGAATCAGCTGATTTGCTTTGTCAGCAGAAAACAGCGTCTTCTCGACACGAACAACTCGAACCAAACTCTTCCAGTCTCAGATACACTACAGTGTTTGAGGGCGGAGCTAAGAGACGCTGCTCAGCCAATCAACACCACAGGCTGGCATTATGCAAATGAGTTACAAACCTGCGCAGGATCAGCAGGAAGTGAGACTGAATTACTGACGACTCGTTTCAGTTCAGAATCACTTCTTTCTTTTAGGAGAATTTGATCTTTGAAACTTTTCAGAGCTTTTACATTCAAAACAGATTTATTACACACTACATGAAAGGTCATATTTAAAAAAAGCAGAATAGGGGCACTTTAAAGATTAAGATTTATTGATTGAAAATATTGTATGTTTATTCGATTATTTTTCTAGGGCGAATTATCTTCTGGTTATGTTTTACACTGAGTGAAGTTTGTTCAATGCAAACAGTCCCTTCCATTTCATGCAAAAAGTTACCGGATATTTACCAGACTAATGTGGTGATTGTATAATTTTACTGGACATAATATTGGACACGAGGTCCGTGTTTTATAAGACATGTTAACACTTGTTTAGCTCTTGTGCCTGTACATTTGAAACAGTATTTTTCACATTTATCAATGGACATCAATGCAGTTTGCTCTCAGATTTCTGCCAGACCAGTGTGTGTTAAACCTCGGTGTGTTAAACCTCTGTGTGTTAAACCTCGGTGTGTTAAACCTCTGTGTGTTAAACCTCGCTGTGTTAAACCTCTGTGTGTTAAACCTCGCTGTGTTAAACCTCTGTGTGTTAAACCTCGCTGTGTTAAACCTCGTTGTGTTAAACCTCGTTTTGTTAAACCTCGCTGTGTTAAACCTCGTGTGTTAAACCTCGGTGTGTTAAACCTCGCTGTGTTAAACCTCGTTGTGTTAAACCTCGCTGTGTTAAACCTCGGTCTGTTAAACCTCGGTGTGTTAAACCTCGGTGTGTTAAACCTCGCTGTGTTAAACCTCGTTGTGTTAAACCTCGCTGTGTTAAACTTCGGTGTGTTAAACCTCGGTCTGTTAAACCTCGCTGTGTTAAACCTCGGTCTGTTAAACCTCGGTCTGTTAAACCTCGGTGTGTTGAAACCTCGCTGTGTTAAACCTCGCTGTGTTAAACCTCGGTGTGTTAAACCTCGTTGTGTTAAACCTCGGTGTGTTAAAACTCGCTGTGTTAAACCTCGCTGTGTTAAACCTCGGTGTGTTAAACCTCGGTGTGTTAAACCTCGCTGTGTTAAACCTCGCTGTGTTAAACCTCGCTGTGTTAAACATCGGTCTGTTAAACCTCGCTGTGTTAAACCTCGGTCTGTTAAACCTCGGTGTGTTAAACATCGGTCTGTTAAACCTCGGTGTGTTAAACCTCGGTGTGTTAAACATCGGTCTGTTAAACCTCGGTGTGTTAAACCTCGGTGTGTTAAACCTCGGTGTGTTAAACCTCGGTGTGTTAAACCTCGCTGTGTTAAACCTCGCTGTGTTAAACCTCGCTGTGTTAAACATCGGTCTGTTAAACCTCGCTGTGTTAAACCTCGGTCTGTTAAACCTCGGTGTGTTAAACATCGGTCTGTTAAACCTCGGTGTGTTAAACCTCGGTGTGTTAAACATCGGTCTGTTAAACCTCGGTGTGTTAAACCTCGGTGTGTTAAACCTCGGTGTGTTAAAACTCGCTGTGTTAAACCTCGCTGTGTTAAACCTCGGTGTGTTAAACCTCGGTGTGTTAAACCTCGCTGTGTTAAACCTCGCTGTGTTAAACCTCGCTGTGTTAAACATCGGTCTGTTAAACCTCGCTGTGTTAAACCTCGGTCTGTTAAACCTCGGTGTGTTAAACATCGGTCTGTTAAACCTCGGTGTGTTAAACCTCGCTGTGTTAAACCTCGGTGTGTTAAACCTCGGTGTGTTAAACCTCGCTGTGTTAAACCTCGCTGTGTTAAACCTCGCTGTGTTAAACATCGGTCTGTTAAACCTCGCTGTGTTAAACCTCGGTCTGTTAAACCTCGGTGTGTTAAACATCGGTCTGTTAAACCTCGGTGTGTTAAACCTCGGTGTGTTAAACATCGGTCTGTTAAACCTCGGTGTGTTAAACCTCGCTGTGTTAAACCTCGCTGTGTTAAACATCGGTCTGTTAAACCTCGCTGTGTTAAACCTCAGTCTGTTAAACCTCGGTGTGTTAAACATCGGTCTGTTAAACCTCGTGTGTTAAACCTCGGTGTGTTAAACCTCGGTGTGTTAAACCTCGGTGTGTTAAACCTCGGTGTGTTAAACCTCGGTCTGTTAAACCTCGGTGTGTTAAACCTCGGTCTGTTAAACCTCGGTGTGTTAAACCTCGGTCTGTTAAACCTCGGTGTGTTAAACCTCGGTCTGTTAAACCTCGGTGTGTTAAACCTCGGTCTGTTAAACCTCGCTGTGTTAAACCTCGGTGTGTTAAACCTCGGTGTGTTAAACCTCGCTGTGTTAAACCTCGCTGTGTTAAACCTCGTTGTGTTAAACCTCGGTGTGTTAAACCTCGGTGTGTTAAACCTCGCTGTGTTAAACCTCGCTGTGTTAAACCTCGGTCTGTTAAACCTCGGTGTGTTAAACCTCGGTCTGTTAAACCTCGCTGTGTTAAACCTCGGTGTGTTAAACCTCGGTGTGTTAAACCTCGCTGTGTTAAACCTCGTTGTGTTAAACCTCGTTGTGTTAAACCTCGGTGTGTTAAACCTCGGTGTGTTAAAACTCGCTGTGTTAAACCTCGCTGTGTTAAACATCGGTCTGTTAAACCTCGGTGTGTTAAACCTCGCTGTGTTAAACCTCGCTGTGTTAAACATCGGTCTGTTAAACCTCGCTGTGTTAAACCTCGGTCTGTTAAACCTCGGTGTGTTAAACATCGGTCTGTTAAACCTCGGTGTGTTAAACCTCGGTGTGTTAAACCTCGGTGTGTTAAACCTCGGTCTGTTAAACCTCGCTGTGTTAAACCTCGGTCTGTTAAACCTCGGTGTGTTAAACCTCGGTGTGTTAAACCTCGCTGTGTTAAACCTCGGTGTGTTAAACCTCGGTCTGTTAAACCTCGGTCTGTTAAACCTCGCTGTGTTAAACCTCGCTGTGTTAAACCTCGGTGTGTTAAACATCGGTCTGTTAAACCTCGGTGTGTTAAACCTCGGTATGTTAAACCTCGGTGTGTTAAACCTCGGTGTGTTAAACCTCGCTGTGTTAAACATCGGTCTGTTAAACCTCGCTGTGTTAAACCTCGGTCTGTTAAACCTCGGTGTGTTAAACATCGGTCTGTTAAACCTCGGTGTGTTAAACCTCGGTGTGTTAAACCTCGGTGTGTTAAACCTCGGTCTGTTAAACCTCGCTGTGTTAAACCTCGGTCTGTTAAACCTCGGTGTGTTAAACCTCGGTGTGTTAAACCTCGCTGTGTTAAACCTCGGTGTGTTAAACCTCGGTCTGTTAAACCTCGCTGTGTTAAACCTCGCTGTGTTAAACCTCGGTGTGTTAAACATCGGTCTGTTAAACCTCGGTGTGTTAAACCTCGGTATGTTAAACCTCGGTGTGTTAAACCTCGGTGTGTTAAACCTCGCTGTGTTAAACCTCGGTCTGTTAAACCTCGGTCTGTTAAACCTCGGTCTGTTAAACCTCGCTGTGTTAAACCTCGGTCTGTTAAACCTCGGTGTGTTAAACCTCGCTGTGTTAAACCTCGGTGTGTTAAACATCGGTCTGTTAAACCTCGCTGTGTTAAACATCGGTCTGTTAAACCTCGCTGTGTTAAACCTCGGTGTGTTAAACCTCGGTGTGTTAAACCTCGCTGTGTTAAACCTCGGTCTGTTAAACCTCGGTCTGTTAAACCTCGGTCTGTTAAACCTCGCTGTGTTAAACCTCGGTCTGTTAAACCTCGGTGTGTTAAACCTCGGTCTGTTAAACCTCGCTGTGTTAAACCTCGGTCTGTTAAACCTCGGTGTGTTAAACCTCGCTGTGTTAAACCTCGGTGTGTTAAACATCGGTCTGTTAAACCTCGGTGTGTTAAACCTCGGTATGTTAAACCTCGCTGTGTTAAACCTCGGTCTGTTAAACCTCGGTCTGTTAAACCTCGGTCTGTTAAACCTCGCTGTGTTAAACCTCGGTCTGTTAAACCTCGCTGTGTTAAACCTCGCTGTGTTAAACCTCGGTGTGTTAAACATCGGTCTGTTAAACCTCGGTGTGTTAAACCTCGGTATGTTAAACCTCGGTGTGTTAAACCTCGGTGTGTTAAACCTCGCTGTGTTAAACCTCGGTCTGTTAAACCTCGGTGTGTTAAACCTCGGTCTGTTAAACCTCGGTCTGTTAAACCTCGGTGTGTTAAACCTCGGTGTGTTAAACCTCGGTGTGTTAAACCTCGCTGTGTTAAACCTCGGTGTGTTAAACCTCGGTCTGTTAAACCTCGCTGTGTTAAACCTCGGTGTGTTAAACCTCGCTGTGTTAAACCTCGCTGTGTTAAACCTCGCTGTGTTAAACCTCGGTGTGTTAAACCTCGGTGTGTTAAACCTCGCTGTGTTAAACCTCGCTGTGTTAAACCTCGGTGTGTTAAACCTCGCTGTGTTAAACCTCGCTGTGTTAAACCTCGGTCTGTTAAACCTCGGTGTGTTAAACCTCGGTGTGTTAAACCTCGCTGTGTTAAACCTCGCTGTGTTAAACCTCGGTCTGTTAAACCTCGCTGTGTTAAACCTCGCTGTGTTAAACCTCGCTGTGTTAAACCTCGCTGTGTTAAACCTCGCTGTGTTAAACCTCGACGATCTGTTTCAGCCTGTCTAAAACAACTCTGACATCCGGGTCATGGAGCAAAGATCTGTTAAAGTTTGTAAGTAATGGAGTGGAATGTGTGTGTGTGTGTGTGTGTGTGTGTGTCTGTGTATAAAACTCAGTCGGCTAAAATCAATGAGCTTTTTGATTGGTTGCTGCTCAGGGACGATGTCAGATTATTACCAATAAAGAGAATTAGATCAAATGATTTTTGACTTTGAAATTTATCTTTAATCCAATCAGAGATAAAGTCATCAGTGAAATTGCTGTTGATTAAGAAATGAGATATTTGGTGGCATTGGTCCTAAGTGCCTCTCTCGCTGCGAACGATCTGTTTTATTACTCAGTCAAACCTACTGATTTCATTTTCAAATGACTATTGAGTGAAAGTCTCGGTGGAGCGAGTCGACAGAGCCATCAGTAATACCTTTCTGCACGAGTCCTAGGATACATCCATCTCATGTGTGTGTGTGTGTGTGTGTGTGTGTGTAATTTGGCAAAACTTTACAATAAGGTTTAATTTGTTAAAATTACTGAAGTAACACGAACATGAACAAACTGTATGTTTTTAACAAACATTCACAAAGATTAATAAATGGTGTAAAATATATTGTTCATTGTTAGTTCATTTTAGCTGATGCATTAACTAATGAGATATTAAAGATGCATTGGGACGTGTTTTTTCCTCCCTTGCAAATCTGTATTATTCTGCACAATTGGTTGCATTTTACTATTTGTTTTTACCTGTAACCCACGGCTGATTTAAGGTGCATCTACAGCAAAAGAACTTCTCTATCTCAAGGCCATTGTAAACTGTACATCATTTCCAGTGATTCTGCCTTTTTTCACCTGCACATGCATTACGTGCAGCATTTCTGTTGGGCTGTTCTGGGCTCTGGTTAATTGTGTGATGTGTTTGTGTTCTGTGTTTAGATTGGAGATCTTCATTTGCATGTCTTCGTTTCTCCGTGGTTTGTTAAGGAACTGAAAAAAGTGAGCATTTTCTCCTCAAACACACTAATTAGAGTGGGACAGACCCGTGTGACTCGACCGGGATGTAAATTGTGGACACGTCTGCTGTCGTTTTGATCGTTTCTGCCGTTTCATCAGAAACCTCTCTAATTAAGCGCAACTTATAGACGTCTTTTTTAAGTGCGTGAGGTGCCGTGATGAGCGAAGGGTCGATTCCTCGAGTGGAAACTCTGTTTGTGGAAAGTGTCATTTTAACCTTCTGGAATAAAATAATTGGGAGGAGGAGCAGAAAAGTTTGCTTTTATGGCCTTTCGCACCCACTCATCTCTGGCTCAAACGCTTCCTCGACGAACATGTTTGATGATGAGCTGAAGTCATTACCTGGTGTGGACGCTCCAGAGAGGACTTTCATCGGATATCTCCAAGGCATAATTATAAATACGACCCTTCTTTTGTCATTGCTCACCTAGAGCCTCACAAAAGCTCACTGAGAGGATACAGACAGAACTATACATAATAAAGTTATACCCAATTCTTCTGATGGGATCATTTTGTTTAGCAGAATATCTCCGCATTCACTGATGGTCCAGGTTGCTCTCACTCATCATTATATATTTGGTCTAAAACGCTAAAACTGCTCTCATGTTTAATGCAGGACAGCAAATGCGAGTGCATTTTCTGTCATCTGTGCAGGACTGTGATATGAAGAGTGTGCAAAGTAACATATATCTATACAATTTATTACAATACCAGTATAAACATGAATATCTATTGGTTCAATATGCGTCACATGACTAAACTTACATCATCGTTTTTAAATACCTGCATTTTGACAGTCCACAGTACAATGTGAAAACACTGTTTTCAAGCACTTTGGAGAGCGTTTTAAAAAGCTTTGTTTTCATTAATAAAAATGCCGTCTCAGTGTGAACGGAAGGCCAAAACGGAGAGAAAAAGATGCGTTTTCAAACGTAAACGTATTAGTGTGGACAAGGCCTTTGTCACGATCTGTATCTGAGTTAGGAACCCTGTTTGATGGTGAGCTGGTGTGGACGCTCCAGAGACTTTCATCGGATATCTCCAATGCATAATTATAAATACAGCCCTCGTTTTGTCATCGCTCACCTAGAGCTGCTGAAATCTGTTAAAAAGCATCGACCGTCTCTCTTTGTCACGACCTTTATCTGAATTACAGCGATGAGTATAAATGACGCGACGGCATACGCGACGACCACATCCTCGTCCTCAAAGATGATCCTGGAAAGGCTATTTTCCGCCGCTCAGCATGAGCCCAGTAAACATTACAATCCATCAGAGAGAACGAGAGGGAGAAAAAAAAGGGTTTGTTTTCACACTTAAAGGAGAGTGTTCTTAACTTAATCACCACCTTGTTTCGCTACATTTGCATATATTTGCATATTAATTGGACTACAGATTAAAATTGGTTTTGTAATTTTAATTAAGTGTCCACAAAGGTATATGATTAGAACTGTTTAAAATACAGGCTGACAGAGCGAGCAGGAGCCCGTCCTCTTCCGTGGAGGTGGATTACTTTCAGGGAATGCCTTTTTTATGATAGTTATTTTTAATCTTTACTAGATTATGCAGCTAAAGTGGCTGGGTGGGGGGAGAGGGAGGAGCGCACCGGCTATCAAAATCATTCTCATTTTTCAGCGCTCATTTGCTGTTCTGTTGATTTGCCGTACTCGACAACAGTCCTTTGTACCATTTCCTGATTGCAAATTAAGAGGCCAGGCTCTAAATATAAAGAACAGAATTTTGATTTAGTGCATAAGTAACCAAATTATGCAAATGTGTTTATAAGTGCAGTAAAGCATTGAGGAATAAACAGCCGCGCTGTCCTTGCCGGTTTACCTTGAGAAAGCTTCTTCTCTTGAACAACCCCTGGAATCAGAACGTGACTTTGGGCTGTTCAGTTCATGAATGCTAGCTTTGAGCTCATCTATATGCTCAGTGAACTTTGGCTTACATCTAGAATACTACATATATGCATGTAAATTGTCCAATCTTTATCTTCCTTCAAAATTAGCCAAAAGTCCCCTAGCTAACAGGGAACAAGGTTCTCTCAAAGTTACAGTATGAACGTTAATGGAGTTATCTGGTTCTTAATAATGTCCTCAAAACATTAGCACTAAAACATTATTTATAAATCATTCATGGAGCGTTTCCCCTGAAATGTTTCAGTTGGACATTTGTCTAACGTTTTTAAATGTTTCTATGTTTCAGAACGTTCCCATAATGTTTGAAGAATGATACAATGGAACGTTTCCTTAACATTTGAATAACCAATAAAAGACTTTTAAAACATTTAAAAAACTGGATGCTCAGATAACATTCAAAAGTAAAGTTTTTATAACTTTTGATAATGAAAAATTTTATTTATTTTAGTTTATTGTTATAAAAACATCTGCTTAATGAATACATGAATGCTTAGCTGACAACATAACAAGCAAACAACTACACAGTACAAGTATTAGGCAATATAGTCTATTTTAAACATTAGTGAATGAATTATATTTCTAGGACAGATTTTGTTTTTAGTTGTTGCAATGCATTCTGGAATGGCTTTCAAGAATTCAGCCTAAAGATGAAACCTTGAAGGCACCTTTAGGAACAACCTTCACGTTTACAATGATACGAATGACCCTTTAAAATGCAGCCTACATAGTCAGCTCACTAGGAACATTGATTACAGTATATTTACGGTATATATTTGGAACAGAGCCACATTGTTTCAGTGTTTGTTGGGGTTGCTCTCAACAAGTTTGAGACTCACAATGGAAGACGTACTACTCCACCATCGGATCTGTCCGTTACACCAACGGCTCTGTTTATTAGAAGAGATTACCTTTTCATTTACAACAATATAGACTTTTACATTATGGATTAACAGAAATCTGTCATTCTAGATGTGTTGATAAAAATATCAATGCTATTTGTCAGAACATCAGTTCAAAAACATGAAATAAATGTCATTCACAGCCTGATTGAAACAATAACAAGAAGAAACACAGGACAGGACTTGATTTTTTTCCGATGGAATTTCATTTTACTGTAAACAATACATTTTGGTGAAAGATTATGAAGTACAAGTATCTTTTAATGAAGTACAATGTGCATTGAATAATCATGCACAATAGACACATTTCAGCCATTATTTGTCTAGAAAAACGCCTGTAAAAGCTAAATCTGGTCTTTCCCGGCTCTGAGGTCATTGAGACGCTGTAACGTACAGCCGGAGAGCGGCCGAGACTCAGAGTTTCTCCGTCTGAGATCTTCTGCATGTCAGACGCTCAATTTTCTGAAGCAATTACACTAAAGTCAGACAATCACGCAGGAGAGTTTGGATGAAATACAATATTACTGTAGCATTTCTTTGGTGTGGTCAGGGAAGTTTGGAAAAGACATTTGGAAACATTTTTCTCATAAAACACTTAGCTATTTAAGCGATAGGATCGAGTTTCTGAGTTTCTGAGTTTTCATGAGCAGCTAAATCACTGTCCGTCCGTCAGTCCATCTATCTCTGAAGGATTCTTCAGACTGTCTTCTGGGAAGTGCTTAAAGAAACTTGTGTGTTTTATATTTCTCTCTGCTTTCTTCAAATTGCATCTTCTTGAATTACTAAGCTGTCCTAATAGGTCCAACCTGTGCACACCATGATGTGAAGTTACATACTGTACAACTCCTTACGTCCATCTCAGCCGATCCGGCTTCAAATGCGGTTTCTATTCTCCTGCAACTGCTTCCCTTCCTCAATCTCTTCCTCTTTCTCTTCCTCTTTCTCTTTCTCTTTCTCTTCCTCAATCTCTATCTCTATCTCTATCTCTTTCTCTTTCTCTTTCTTTCTCT
>JAVALU010002277.1:85000-135000 GCA_030770095.1 Gila robusta | reverse complement strand
CTTCACTCAAATTTGAGCTGGATGTTTCATAGTAAGTTTGGTTTCTCAAAATATAAAGAAACGCTTACTTCCCTGATGTGATTCTTTAACACGTGTGATCTCTATACCTCGCTCTCAGCAGTTTGTACGGGGATTTTCACGTGTTTTATGGGATGTAATTGTTTTAATGTGAATCTCATGCCTGGAGCCTCTCGGCCCCAAACTGCTGTTTAACCGCAACCTTATCAGACACAATTAGCTTTACCTTTACATGTCTTTCTGCTGCTCTCACGCATGTTATTACTTCCACTGCCGTGGCCGCTCTTTTATAATTATTGACCATGACTTATTGTAATTAGTTTATTCAGGCTGAATATGTGGAATAGCAGCCGGATTAGAGCCTGAGGCAGTTTTGCTTCCCGAGGATTCCCTGCCGTCTTTATCAGCACCTGCACGATCAAACCGTGACAGCGCCTGTTGACAGAATAAATGCTTTGTCAGCAGAAGTACTTTGTTTTTTTCTGGTTATTGTGTTATTACACGGCTGACATTCAACCAGAAGACAAAGTCCCGCAGCGAGGGGATCAATAAAGCTGACAGACGGCTCTGAAGAACACCTATGTGCCGAGATAACAGCCTGAGAGGGACAAATCATATTTCAGCTCAGAACTCGACATCCACGTGAACTCCAGATGCTTTCGGGCCAGTAATGAAACATTAGTCTTCCGGCTTTTATCCGTCCAGGAGTTCAGACTCGTCATTATTTACCCGAATATCTGTGGGTCTACAACAGGAGTCATACAGCAGCTGTTATTGCCGGAGCTTTGTGTGAGCAAAACACCTGAACTTACAGCGCTTCACTTTTCCCACATTTTGTTATGTTACAGCCTTATTCCAAAATGGATCAAATTTATTATATTAAAGTCTGCTCTAACATGCACTGTGAACTGAGATCTTATATAGACAGATGTGAGCCGTGGATCCCGATGCAGGAACACCTCCAGGAGGATCAGAGCATCCGGATAAACCTCATCTCAGTCATGGCAAAGGCTGGAATACTCATGTACATGTCATTTCCTCGTTTTTTATTTTTAATACATTTGCAAAAGATTTCACACAAACTTATTTCACATTGTCATTATGGGGTATTGTTTGAGGAAAATAATTAATTTAATCCATTTTGCAATAAGGCTGTAACATAACAAAATGTGGAAAAAGTGAAGCGCTGTGAATACTTTCCCAATGCACTGTATGTTGAGTTCAGTCACATATAATCATGAGAAATACTTTCTTTTAGGTGCTTTTCGGCTGTAATTGTCTCTGTTCTGTTTTTGGATTCTTTTTTTAGGAGTTTGTAACCCATGGAAATGATTGCATTTTGTATGTTAGGCTGAATCATGGCAAAGCAATGAGGTTTTATGTGAGTTTGCAGAGTCGAATGAAATCCACAGACCTGAGGACATTTCCAGGACTCTTTTCATATATAATAAATATATCTCACATGTGGATGTGTGTCTGAACGCTCAGGTCTGTGTTTGCGCTCAGCACTGAAGAGCTTTGGATCAGAGCGAGTTTCTCCTCAAACTCTGACACTAATGACACATAAACGGCTCGGAGACCATCATCTTATGGGATAAGTGTGTATGTGTGTGTGGTTTTAAGAGTTATTGAGTGCAGAGCTTTTCGTTGACTCTTAAAAATAAAGAATGATTCAGCAAAGAAGCTGTTCTTATCAAGAACCTTCTTTCACTGAACGAGGTTCTGGAGTTGCTTTCTGCTTCTCTGGAGAAAAAGTCCTGGTTTTAAGTGAGTGTTTTAAGTCACCACATCATAGTTGGTTTTCTACCAACAAAGAGAATAAAAAGTTATTCGCAAAACTTAATTTCCATGTTCAAAAAAAGATTTAAGTGCCCCAATTATGCTTTTTTGAATATTCCCTTTCATGCAGTGTTTAAAGCTGTTTTGAATGTAAAATGACTGCAAAGTTTCAAAGATCAAATTCTCCTAAAAGAAAGAAGTGATTCTGAACTGAAACGAGTCGTCAGTAATTCAGTCTCACTTCCTGCTGATCCTGCGCAGATTTGTAACTCATTTGCATAATACCAGCCTGTGGTGTTGATTGGCTGAGCAGCGTCTCTTAGCTCCGCCCTCAAACACTAGTGTATCTGAGACTGGAAGAGTTTGGTTCGAGTTGTTCGTGTCGAGAAGACGCTGTTTTCTGCTGAAAAGCAAATCCACTTTATGAGATTGATACGGTAAAACCCACGCCATTGTTACTGTCCGAATCACTGTGAGATTCAGATATGATAATGAGCGTTTGCTTTCTGACCAATCACAGCAGAGCAGCTCTTAGAGAGGCAGGGCTTAGAGACACTGAATCTTCGAACGAACTGTTTCAGACACTGAGAGAAAAGAGTTAATGTGCAATGTATATTATAATAAGAAAATTAAAGAAGCCTTTAAAATAGCATAATGAGGGCAGTATAAAAAGTTCAACATCTGTGATCTGCTGATGATTATTAATTTCAGTTCTTCCATCAGTTTGTAAAAATGGTTTAGCAGGAATGTGCAATATTGTTTAATGATGTACATTATTTGAACAGTAAAACGTGTCCTTTTATCTGTCAAAGGTGGAGGAACTCCTGGTTATGTGTTATAGATAATTCTGTGAGTCTGATGCATGTCAAATGTTTTTGGTTGATAGTTGCATCATATCCCTTTCTGGTGTCCTTGTATCATGTAAAATGTACTACTAGTAAGTGATTTTATGACAGTGAATTATGACATTATGACATATATATATTTCTATCATGACAACTCTCTGAAGATTTTTAGCATGGTAATGGATATGACAATGTTAATGTGTTTGGTCTTGTTGGAATAGATCTGTAAGTTTTCTACTGCCAATACACACGCTGATAGCAGATCTATACAGGTGGAGCTGGGGAAGGTGAAGGGTTTTAGGTGAACTCTGAACTCTAACCAGCCGTTTAAATGTTGTGAGCAGAAAGCTCATTGGCTGTAAATTCGACATGAACCAATCAGATTGTGCCAAGTAGTTAACGCTGTCAATATCATCAGCTTGCATTAAAGGGATAGTAAACCCAAAAATGTAAATTCTGTCAGTAATTACTCTCCCTCATGTTGTTCAACCCCGTAAGACCTTCGTTCATCTTCGGAACACAAATTAAGATATTTTTGATTAAATCTGAGAGCTGGCTCACTCCTCCATAGGCTTCTTCAGGGATTGAAACTTGCCAGCCCAGAAAAGTTATTAAAGACATTGTTAAAATAGTCCAAGTGACTACAGTGGCTCAATCTTAAGTTTATCAAGCGACGAGAATACTTTTTGTGCGTAAAAACAAACAAAAATAACAACTTTATTTCAACTATTGATTTCCTTCTCTGTGGGCCTCGAGTGAGTTCACTAGTGTAACAGCGCAGCGCTTCTGTGTTGTACGTCACACGCATCACACACATGACCAGCGTCGGCCAATAGTGAGCCTACGTGTGACGTACAACACAGAAGCGCTGCGCTGTTACACTAGTGAACTCATATATAAAATACTATGGCTTCTACTATGGCATTGGACTCTAAAACTTGTTTTTTGTTCTATCTTAAACCTTTATTTTTTACGAGTATACAGCTCTAAACTCTGGGATCTGTTTGTTTCTATATCTGAGATGGAAAACATTAGGATAATATTCAGATCAGTTTATGAGAGGAACGGTCAGAGATCAATGTGTGAATTGTTCTGTTAATGAAATATGGGTTAGAAGCTCCTTCTGAACAAAACAAAAAAAATCAAAGAAATCCATTTTTATTTCACAAGCCTGTCCAAATTCAGGCCAAATTCCGTCATAAAATATATAACCTCGAAATAAGTACGTAAGCTGTACGATCCTCGGAACAGACGCGTCAGATATATGGGCATTCCAGGTAACCATAAAAAGGGAATATTCAAATGAGGGAACATTAGAATATTAAATCTTGATTTATTTATGCGAGTGCCATTAGGGGTTATCATCTGGATCAGCAAACAATTTTTCAGGGCTTGATATTTTTATGTAGTAGCAGACACATTTAGCACCCAAAACATCCTGGCCGATTTCCACCCATAAAAATGGCAGCCAATATTACAATGCAAATCCCTTATGGGAAAATACCTGCGCGATGCCTGCATATAAATGATGTGGCATTGTACCTCTCTCGCTCTCTCTCACCTTATTACCGAATTACGGAGAGCTGCGAAAGAGGGGTGAGGGGAAAGGTGATGATGGATTCTTTGTGGATGACACGGAAAAGCATTATGAAGCCCCCGTTTGTCAGGCCAACATTAAGGGCTAATTTTGAAAATCTAGCGTGCAGTCAATTTCCCTCGGCCCGAGGGTGAAAGGTAGCGCTGACAGGAGGGCTAATTTCACCCTCCTTATTTACCTCTATGCATCATTTCTGAGCGCTCGCTGACACTCCGACGCCCGCTTTAAAAATGACACCACTGCCACCACACGCCCGGATATTAACCACGACATATGTGTGTGTGTGTGTGAAGCGTGCATCGAGAAGAAAAAGGTAAACCTGGCAAATCTATCATTTTAATAACAGCAAGCAAGGTTAATGTAGTTTACCTTCCACGGGGGGTGTATAAAGGGCCGTAATCTAGCAGCCAAAACACACAGATGTGATTTTAAACAGACACGAGCTGCCCTGCGACACACTCGGCTGCTCTGATGGCTGTTTGTTGTGTAGCACGCAGCAGAAAAATCAAAGTCTTAATGCTATTGTGTGCCCGTAACCATCTGTCAAAGCCACACGGAGATGAGAGCGAGATTACCCAGAATAAACAGGAATGCCGGAGCGTCGGTGAGACCCCGGGGCGAAAGACAAGACGAAGAAGAAGCGAAGAGGGAGAGAAAGGTTTCATGAAGGGACATCATCATAGCCATTGTGATTCAAGGGCCGTCGTGTTCGTAACGCCACCGATATAACACACAGACACCATGATGATGATGATGATGATGATGATGATGATTCTGACCGTAGAAACTCTTCCCAGAGATAGATCCCGAGGCATCGTGAGCAGATCCTGGGGTGCGAATCCCAGTAAATTCACCGTGAAGTCTCTGGAAGTGCTATTCTCCCTGTAAACCCTCATTCAGAGAGAATGCAAACCAACACCACAATCTCTCAAACCACGACAGAAACTGCTCTCAAATGTTCTTCTGTAATTAACCTGATTCCATGAGGTCATTTAAACCCTTTAATGAGATTAATGACATCAGCAGAGCAGTTATAAACCTGGATGTTCGGTGTTTAGCGTTTAGATTTAGTGATGACAGAGACTAAACGTTTACACACAATTATTTTCTTTTTTTTTCCTAAATTATTATTATTTTTTTTTGTCAAATATCTAAACATTCTAAAATCACGGCATATTTACTGGAGAAGCAACATTATGTTAAGTCTTGTTTTCTGAAAAATACAGTGGTAACACTTTACAATAAAGTTCATTAGTAAATGTATTAACTCACATGAACTAACTGTGCAGCTCTGTGAAAAAGGACTCAATGAAAGAAATATGCAAATAATACTGAGAAGAATCAAAAGCAACTCAATCAAATGAAAAATTTTCCCAATTTTTGGTTTAAAAGTTTAACCTGAAACTTAAATGCGTGGCCAGTGCAGATCCTCAAAGGCACAACATGCATGAGCCATTTCATCCATTGTTATTATTCGTGCAGCCAGATATAAACATGTCAGATGTATATGCATTGCATTATGAGAAGTGTTTGGAAAGCACAAAATCTAGCTTGTGTTGCTAGAATCATTTGTATTTCTGTATGTTTGCATACAGTATCATTAGCTCAGCAACGTGCAAATGTCAAAGTCTAATGCGCTTTGTGTGCAGAATGCGGTGTGTGTGATGCTGAAGACTGCAGCCTATATGAAGCCTCATGGTTAGTGTGTGTGTGTGTGTGTGTGTGTGTGTGTGTGTGACTCCTGTCAGGCTCTTCTGGTGTCTCTGCTCTCTCAGGTCATGTTTGAACTAAATAAGCATCAGTCAAACTCCTGGCCTCTGCTCCTGCTCTCCAAGAACAACTCCTCTCCTCCTCTTCTCCTCTCCTCCTCTCCTCCTCTTCTCCTCTCCTCCTCTCCTCCTCTCCTCCTCTTCTCCTCTCCTCCTCTTCTCCTCTCCTCCTCTCCTCCTCTCCTCCTCTCCTCCTCTTCTCCTCTCCTCCTCTCCTCCTCTTCTCCTCTCCTCCTCTTCTCCTCTCCTCCTCTCCTCCTCTCCTCCTCTTCTCCTCATCTCCTCTCCTCCTCTCCTCCTCTTCTCCTCTCCTCCTCTTCTCCTCCTCTTCTCCTCTTCTCCTCTTCTCCTCTCCTCCTCATCTCCTCTCCTCCTCTCCTCCTCTTCTCCTCTCCTCCTCTTCTCCTCCTCTCCTCTCCTCCTCTCCTCCTCTCCTCCTCTCCTCCTCTTCTCCTCTCCTCCTCTCCTCCTCTCCTCCTCTTCTCCTCTCCTCCTCTCCTCTCCTCCTCTCCTCCTCTTCTCCTCTCCTCCCCTCCTCCTCTTCTCCTCTCCTCCTCTCCTGCTCTTCTCCTCTTCTCCTCTCCTCCTCTTCTCCTCTTCTCCTCCTCTCCTCTCCTCCTCTTCTCCTCTCCTCCTCCTCTTCTCCTCTCCTCCTCTCCTCCTCTCCTCTCCTCCTCTTCTCCTCTCCTCTCCTCCTCTTCTCCTCTTCTCCTCTTCTCTCCTCTCTCCTCTCCTCCTCTCCTCCTCTTCTCCTCCTCTTCTCCTCTTCTCCTCCTCTTCTCCTCTTCTCCTCTCCTCCTCCTCTCCTCTTCTCCTCTCCTCCTCTTCTCCTCTCCTCCTCTTCTCCTCTTCTCCTCTCCTCCTCTTCTCCTCATCTCCTCTCCTTCTCTCCTCCTCTTCTCCTCTCCTCCTCTTCTCCTCCTCTTCTCCTCCTCTCCTCTCCTCCTCTTCTCCTCTCCTCCTCTTCTCCTCTCCTCTTCTCCTCTTCTCCTCTTCTCCTCTTCTCCTCTCCTCTTCTCCTCTTCTCCTCTCCTCCTCTCCTCCTCTTCTCCTCTCCTCCTCTCCTCTTCTCCTCTTCTCCTCTCCTCCTCTCCTCTCCTCCTCTTCTCTTCTCCTCTCCTCTTCTCCTCTCCTCTTCTCCTCTTCTCCTCTCCTCCTCTCCTCTTCTCTTCTCCTCTCCTCCTCTTCTCCTCTCCTCCTCTCCTCCTCTTCTCCTCTGATCTGTCCATCACTGAAGCGCTTGCATGCATCCTGAAACCTGATCCAGTGTGTGGGAGAACTAAAGTCTCTATTGCATTTATTACAAAATTGAAAGCTGTGCTGAAAAGTCTGTTCTCAGGTCAAAAATGACCTTTTAAATTGCTGATGAGTCTCCTTCATTTATACAGCGCTTTAACAATATAGATGTTTTAAAGCAGCTTTACAGTGATAATAGGAGATTACAGTAACAGAGATTGTTTAGGCTTTACCACTAACACACACCGTTCTAACAGAAAACAGAAACTTTAATGTGTTCTGGCCGTTCATTCACACACAACAGTGTTTGGTGGCTCTGAGTCTCTCATTATACTATATTATCGCCATATTTACGCCATATTTTGAAGTTTTATGCCCCGTGTGAGCAAAGTCAGTAAGTGTTAGTCCAATGCAATAAAATTAACTAGCTTTTTTGGGGAAAAGAAGATCCGATCAGAGTCAAAATGATCAGAGCACATTGTAAGGGTTTAAAAAGTTATAATGGATGTAAATGACCCGCCAGACAGCAACTTAGAGTCGGCCCACATCCGGCCCACATCTGGCAGGCAATACACATTACAATACACTGTTACAAAAGTAAAAAAAAAAAAACATTTTATGTGTTAATATGACACTATTGTGATTAAAAGCATTCCTGTCATGAGCCGAAGGCATTTCACTCAAGATATAACAAACTTTGGTAACACTTTATTTTTGGTAACACTTTATTTTACAGTGTCGTTGTTACATATATTACATGTACTTACCATAGTAAAAACAGTAAATTATGCATAAATACATGCAACTAACCCTCAACCAAACCCTAATCCTACCTTAACCCTATAGAAAAGTACATGTTTTTGCTTGATATTACTCAGTACTTAAATATATAATTACATTGTAACAATGAGACCTTAAAATAAAGTGTAACCACAACTTCTGTCAGTATTCACTCACCCTCACGTTGTTCCACACATGTGTTTATTACACTGAAAGCAACACTAAGGTCAGGGGTTCGATTCTCAGGGCGTGCATGATCAAATGTGTACCATGGGTCACTTTGGATAAAGCGCCTGCCTAATGCATAAATGTAGAAAAACACTTTATATTATAGTCTGTTTAACGTTATCTAATATTTCTTACATTAGCACAATAAAAAGTACCAGGGAGGAACAGTGAACATGCTCAGGAACGACATCAGTGACATATAAACAGAAGAAGTTCATCCTAGAAAAGTAGTCGGACACTTCAGACACTTTACAGCTCAAATAATTAACAGTTTCTGCAGAACACAAGCCTCTGACCCACACACACTTCTGTTACTGTACATGCTATTTTTATTTGTTTTTTACAAACTGAGCTACGTGTTAAAATGATTATTGTTGAAGTGGTATTGAACTCGACACATTGTTTGAGCGACACGAGGTCAGTTCTACTGTACAGCGGCCCTTTAATTAGCTGTCCAGATCTGCTTATTAAAAACTCATTTTCCATTGTAAATACTGGTTGAATCTGGAAACACACCTCTTGGGTACGACATAAAGCAGAATATTTAATCGTACTCCTGCAAATGAAAGGACATTTTTAACTGCGTTTTAATGAGTTTGTAGGTTTGCAATCCATAATTACTGCATTATTTGATTATTACACATCATTCTCACGACGAATCGCAGGACAGTGAGAGAGGAGAGGGTTGAGATGATGATGATGATGATGATGATGATGATGATGAGGGAGACAGCTTCGTTACCTTGACGACACATTTATTTATGGTTGTCTGAGATGATGACATGTGTTAATGTTTCGTACCTGATGACGGTGGTGGGGGGGGGGGGGGGGTCTCCTGTTTCAGCCTCGGTTGACAATTAAGACCTGTGTGACTGTAGCCGGGGGTTAATACTGCTCATTAAAAGAACTAGGTCATTAGCAGGGAATCAGGGCTCTTAAGGCAGCACAAGGAACCGGAGGGGGGGCGTGTGTGTGTGTGTGTGTGTGTGTGTGTGTGTGTGTGTGTGTGTGTGTGTGTGTGTGTGTGTGTGTGTGTGTGTGTGAGGAGTCAAATCTGCATCTCCACGAACACGACTCTTACATTAATTAACCTCCCTTTTCCTGGTTGAGGAAAAAAATCTGTTATCATATATTCACATGGCTGTACACCAATTAATTGCAAAGAAAAAAGAAGTCAGTTTACCGTCATCCCAGCGGTCGCCCTGTGAGATCCATTATTCCAGGAGAGGAGAGGGAAAAGAGAGAGAGAGAAAGAAAAAAGTCTAATGTGTATGATGAGTAAAATGAGGATCGGGGCCGAGGCGGGGGGGAATAACACGGGAATAAAAGCCTCGGAAATGAAAATAAATAATCTTGGCTAATACCTCACCTTAGGAGAGCAGGAGCGGCTCCAGCCAATCACAGACACACCTTCGCTGGCGCTACACACACACACACACACACACACACACACACACACACACACACACACACACACACACACTCTGACCTTCAGTGCACAGGCTTAGAGAAGACAGCCATGATCTGCACACTCACACACACACACACACACTCACACACACACACACACACACTCACACACAGACAGACACACACATGCACACACATGCGCACACACACACACACACACACACACACACACACACACACACACACACACACACGCACACACAGACACAGACACAGACACACACACACACACACACACACACACACACACACACACACACAAACACACACACACCAAGTCCAATATGATGTGTTTTAATGTCCCTGTAAAGCTCAGTGTGTGTCTCAGTGTGTGTCTCATTGTGTGTCTCAGTGTGTGTCTGCTGTTCGTTACTGTGCAGAGGTCAGTGTCGATGCAGTGCTGTTCTTGCACACACACTTCAGAGTGTTTCTGTAGAGTAGTTTTCGTACAGTTTCTGACAGCAGAAGTCAATGTTGTTCAGCATCGAGTGTAGATCGTACAGGACCTCACAGAAACACTCTACACTCGGTGATAAAGTAACACACACTGACATGTGTGGAAACACTCTTCACTGGAAGGAATAGCAAAATGTCAAAAAAATAAATAAAAACTGTCCAAAAGTCATTTTCCTGGACTTTCCAGAAACTATGTTATTGAACAGTGTGTGTACAGTTTGTGAACAGTGTGTGTACAGTGTGTGTACAGTGTGTGTGTACAGTGTGTGTGTACAGTGTGTGTACAGTGTGTGTGTACTGTGTGTACAGTGTGTGTGTACAGATCAATGCAGGAGGTTTCTTTACAGCTAATGCATTTAGTCCATGTTTCAGGTTTAGTTTCGCACAGTTTTGAGGTGTGTGTTGTAAAGTTCAGTGTGTGTGTTGTAAAGCGCAGTGTGTGTGTTGTAAAGTTCAGTGTGTGTGTTGTAAAGTTCAGTGTGTGTGTTGTAAAGCGCAGTGTGTGTGTTGTAAAGTTCAGTGTGTGTGTTGTAAAGTTCAGTGTGTGTTGTAAAGTTCAGTGTGTGTGTTGTAAAGCGCAGTGTCTGTGTTGTAAAGCCGCAGTGTGTGTGTTGTAAAGCGCAGTGTGTGTGTTGTAAAGCGCAGTGTGTGTGTTGTAAAGCGCAGTGTGTGTGTTGTAGAGTACAGTGTGTGTGTTGTAAAGCGCAGTGTGTGTGTTGTAAAGCGCAGTGTGTGTGTTGTAAAGCGCGGTGTGTGTGTTGTAAAGCGCAGTGTGTGTGTTGTAAAGCGCAGTGTGTGTGTTGTAAAGCGCAGTGTGTGTGTTGTAGAGTACAGTGTGTGTTGTAAAGCGCAGTGTGTGTGTTGTAAAGCGCAATGTGTGTGTTGTAAAGCGCAGTGTGTGTGTTGTAAAGCGCAGTGTGTGTGTGTGTTGTAAAGCGCAGTGTGTGTGTGTGTTGTAAAGCGCAGTGTGTGTGTTGTAAAGCGCAGTGTGTGTTGTAAAGCGCAATGTGTGTGTTGTAAAGCGCAATGTGTGTGTTGTTAAGCGCAGTGTGTGTGTTGTAAAGCGCAGTGTGTGTGTTGTAAAGCGCAGTGTGTGTGTTGTAAAGCGCAGTGTGTGTGTTGTAGAGTTCAGTGTTTCTGTGTGTTTCGTCTCTTTAACTCTAAAACTGTATTTTGACTCTTTGACCTTCAGGATGAGATCAAAGCTCGTGTCCAGCCGCGTCTCTCTCACTCACTGCTGTTCACTGTCGCACGCCCTTCCTCACACTCACATAATTGGCTTCTTCCCATTGAAATTCAGAAAATCATTCCAAAGAAATATTTTTCCCCCTTATTTATAATCTGTGTTCTCCCAGAAGAGTTTCCAAGCCCATGATCTGAGGATTATCTGAGGATGGACCCGTGTTAATGTTGATCAATAATCAATGAAGGGAGTTTAAGGTATAAGTCAATGGATTTATAAGATCATATACATAAGTAAATTAAACCTTTTTCGGTAACACTTTACAATAAGCTTCATTAGTTAACATGAACTAACAATAAACAAGACTTCTACAGCATTTATTAATCTTAGTTAATATTAATTTCAACATTTACTAATACATTATTAAAATCAAATGTTGTATTTGTTAACATTAGTTAATGCACTGTGAACTAACATGAACAAAGATTAATAAATACTGTAACAAATGTATTGCTCATTGTTAGTTCATGTTAGTGAGTACATTAACTATTGTAAACGTAGATGCTATAATACTGTACGTCAGATATGCTCATCTTATCATGCATATTTAATGTGTTATCAGTGTCCTGAGGTACAGCCTGATCGACACACACACACACACACACACACACACACACACACACACACACACACACACACACACACACACACACACGTCTCCACTTTCTAAGGACTGAAAAGTATCTGAGGCTTTTTCTGCTTTCATCTGTACAGTTCATGCTAGATTAAGATAGACGTATCCCCTGATCATGCTTTATGTCTTATTGTTTTTATGAGTACAAATATGATGAAATTCTCTCCGAAACTGAAGTAATACTGTAGTCCACTTTACCTCTTCCTTACAGAGAAGTCTGTTTACTCCCTATGATGAATAAAAACTCTGCAAATATCTGTGGAATAATCACAGGCTGCTGTAACCAGTCTGTAATAACCAGCGCTCAGTGTGTGTGTGTGTGTGTGTGTGTATTTAACGAGCTACAGGAGAGACTCAAATAAGGGATTTGCTCAATTAAGCAATAGTGAGTGAGCTGACAGACACCTGTGCGCTCAGGAAGCTGTTTCTCAGTGTGTGTGTGTGTGTGACGGTTGATTACCTTCACGAGTGCCATCTCTTCCTCTACCTGTGCTGCTCACTGACACACTCGCACAAACAGCTCATTAACTCATCAGTGTCTGGGAAATAACACACGCGTGTTTACGGACTGTGAGACGCTTGTAATGCGGGCAGAAAAACACAGATCAGGGTTCAGGACGTCAGACAGCCTGAGAGAGAGAGAGAGAGGAGAGAGAGAGAGAGAGAGAGAGAGAGAGAGAGAGAGAGAGAGAGAGAGAGAGAGAGAGAGAGAGAGAGGAGAGAGAGAGAGAGAGAGAGAGAGAGAGAGAGAGGAGAGAGAGAGAGAGAGGAGAGAGAGAGAGAGAGAGAGAGAGAGAGAGAGAGAGAGAGAGAGTTGCAGTGTCAGAAATGACCTTTTCCCCATTTGAGCATTATCCCTGAGGCCTGGTCAACTCAAACCCTAGTCCTCACAGGTACATATCTGCATCTCACACACAAAACACTTGTGTTATCAGTTCATGCGTTCTCTCGTTCCTGTCTGAGCCACAGAAACACTGAACATTACATTCCTCCAGCCTCGCACAAGCGTGTCGATACACAGCGTCTAAGAGATGTTACGATGGATTCTGGCATTGAAAAGCCTATTAAAGACCTTTTAGCAACATTTGAATGGTAGAATAATTAGGAAACACAAAACAATTCATGAAAAAAGTAAAAGTTAACATATATGGTACTATGGGGTAAATATATAACAATGTAAACCCAGTGACAATCTGCCTCAAGATTTATCCAAAAATTCTATTAAATTAATTTCACATTTATTTGTATAGCGCTTTTCACAACACACATCGTTTCAAAGCAGCTTTACAGAAAATGCATGAGTCACTATTTACGGTGATCTATTATCAGAGGAAACTAAGTTATGTATTTCAGAAATGTACATATACAAATCACAGTTAGATAAAAATGTATTAAACAATTCAATAATGTATGCACAAAAAGCAATTAAACAACGTAATACATGTTTCAGTACAAATCTGACTGCCTTATATAGTGGCACTTAATGTTAGAAATGTGTCAGTGTGGCTTTATCATGTTCATTCTTGATTATTTATATATACGTGTACAGCTTCTCTGTGTGACAACTAGCCCCGGTCTCACACACACCACTAACAGGACTGAGATAATGTGACAAATATATTTAAAATGATTAATTACCATTGCAGAAAATGATGTATAACCCGGCTGAATGTGCACAAGAACATGAACAGAAGAGGAATGATTTAAAATTAGCTTCATTGGGATATTGTGATCAAAGACTGACTCGTATACGGTAATCTCTAAAAATGGTGATTTTGTAATTTTCTCCAATATATTAACTAAGGATCTTCTACATATTGGGAATTACCCATTTCATCCTTTCATTAAAAACCCAGATAACGGCAGATTATGTGGAAATAAATAAGGGTTGTGTAAAGTAAGACACACGCCTGCGCACATATATACTCAAACACTCATATCTATAGACTAAACACGTGATCCGCATGTGCGCCGTCAGCGTTTCACAGATTCACGTTTCTGAAGTTTACACGGAGATGATCACGCTTTTCAACATTTCTCAAAACTTGCACTTGGATCCTGTTTCACAGTGTGTGTTCTCGAGCTCAAACACTGTTGTGTGTGAATGAACGGCCAGAACACATTAAAGTTTGTGTTTTCTGTTAGAACGGTGTGTGTTAGCGGCCGCTAAGTTAATAACTAATGATCTTTACAACGGAAGAGAATCAATCAAAACTAACTTTATCTGGACAATAACTTTATTCTAGATCTGCTGTAAAGCCTAAACAATCTCTGTTACTGTAATCTCCTATTATCACTGTAAAGCTGCTGTGAAACTCTATATTGTTAACACTAGAACTGCCACATTTTGACCGCTAGATTCCAAACTCTATCTTTAATGATAAATACCCAATTGAGAGATTAATGCATTTATTGTATTAGGATATATTTTAAAAACAAAACAACACCAAACTGTACATTTAATCAAGTTTAATTATACATTTGTAAATAATAATATCATTAGTAGCCTACCGTAATTATCACATATTCACAACAGATAGGCTATATTTTCATATCCATTCAACATAACTCAGAACAACATAATAACAACTAAAAGTATCTTATTTAGATATTCTGTTGACTGAGAGAGACAGAGGTCAACCGCGGGAAATGTAACAAAAGAATACCGCAAAATTCAGTGTGGTCAATATGACCGTCTATGGCTGAAATAGGTAAATATGTTCATTTGGTTTTTTGCCTTATGTGTAATTTATATGAAAAACATTTTGAATGAAAATACAGACACTTTTAGGAAAAGTCAGGTACCAGCAGGATTTTTTTTTTTTTTAACAAAGTTATTGCAATATAAAATTTCAAAACGGTCAAAATGACCGCCATGGCCGTTCTAGTGTTAAAGCGCTGTATAAATGAAGGAGACTCGACTATGTAAGGGTGAATGCCGGCGAGGTGTCCACTGTCAGGTATTAGTGGACGCCGGCGAGGCGTGAACCGTCCGACGCACAGCGGAGTTCATTAATACCTGATAATGGACACCTCGAAGCGCATTCACCCGCTTATACCATGGTCGCTTACCAAATAACACATTTTTAAAATATTAGTTTATATTTTAATAAGTTTTACAATCTAAAGTTTTTACAAACAATAACTTGGAATACCTCGTTACGCCTGACGGTTTATTTAGCAACCGGAGACATTTATAGTCGCTCAGCGGTGTTATCTCCTTGTGTCGTTTCTCCGTTTAATTTACAATTTTTCTTTCTTCAGCAGCATCCCAGTCATCAAAGTTGTCAAATTCTCCAAAAAGTTTAAAAGAAATAACAAAGTCGCTCATTGTTGTATTAGTAGGCTATGTATAACGGCTAACTAGATGTTTGTTTTGATACAATAAATTGTAAACGGATACGTTGACTGCCTGTTGCTATGGTTACTCACAGCTGATGTAGCCAGCGCATTTATTTATTAATTTTGAACGATAAACAGTCAGTTTCACCAGAACTCCTTTACTAGGTGTCCTCTATCACTTTTTAATGGACACCCTGCAGCCAATCAGAATCGAGTATTCACCCAGACCATGGTATAAAGTATATTAATTCTGTTTTCAGTCATTATCAGCCTAATAGCAGGTCTGAATGATTTTTGCCATTCACCTTCCCTCACAGCTCTGTCACGAGTGATGAAGACTCACGAGCGATGAAGACTCACACGTCTTTGGATGCTTTTTGGATTTCTACTAGAAGAAAGTTGAGTGCCTGCATCCTCTTAAGACCCAGTGTCTGTGTGAAGCCGGAAAACATCAATGGGGAGTTCAAGAATTTTCAGGACTGTGAAGTCAAAATCCGCTCATAGTACGGCAGCGTCGTCCAATCAAAAGACTTGAATTCTATTTGTTTCGTTTCAAGGGATCGTGATGAAGGTCTTCTTCAAGACGTCATTGAAGTGGACGTATCGGGGAAAGCGCGCTTTCATGACAGTGTCTTCGGCGGGACTCCTCCATGCGAGCAGGTACGCAGTCTCACGCACGAGTGTTTCAAGTGCAGAACGAGAGGCAGCGAGAAAGAGGAATTTTAGAGGAGATTGAAATAATGGCCCTCAGCTTTTAAAGGAAAGAGCTCATTTTAGGTTAATACGGTAAGCCTGTTGGACCCAATTACTGAAGGTGCTTTTCCATTGTCATCTGGTATTTCTCCTTGAGCAGATTAGCCGTCAGCACAAAAACTCACAGGATCCAGGATTTGGTTCTTTTCTCTGATCTGGCTAAAATGAAGCACTTTCCAGAGAAAAGAGGAGCAGTGGTCTACTTAGAGTTTGCCGACCGAAATCTGTTGTGTAACAGACACAGTGTTTCCATCCACCTACTTTTATGCATATTTTGGGATATTGCATAAAAAAAACCCTGGATGGAAACGCCAAGATGCATTTAAATTCTAAAAATGCACATAAAAACGTATGAGCTCAATTGAGGCGGAAACATTTTTTTATCCGATAAGAAGATAAACGATGGAAACACATTTACCGAATAAATCCTTTATGCGCAACAACAAACCCATGTGACTTTGCTTCAGCAGAGGCTGTGATTGGATAACTGGACTAACCAGCGGCCCAATGGCATCGCAGCATCTCAAATGTTGGTTTGGTCAAAATCTGTCATCAGAATGATTTGGTTTTATTCGCTCATAACTCATTTATGATGGGGAAAAGAGCCCAATTGCAGCAACTTACATTTTTATTACAAATATTTTGCACCAGTTTCCCAGGAAGTGATGATTTTGTTCTCTTGAACACATGGGATGGAAACGCTGCTTTATTTATCAATGTTTTTTACAATATTCCAATTTTGTGCATATGTTAAATTCATAACTTTGCATTGAAACACAGCTAATGTAATGTTTGAATCCCCACTGAATAACCATTATAGGTTCGCCAAATCAACTTTCAGTGAACAGTTCCTAAAGTAAATATTTTTCATTAGTGTGAAGAGCATTTCATAATCTAAAGAACAGTTTCATAAAGAACCTTTAAAGATTCAACAAATGTTAGAGTTTCTTTATGGAAATATAGATACCAAAAAAAAAAAGTAAGAATATATTTAATGTCATCAGGATCATATTTTCTTTAATTGTGTAGTTTTGAGGATGATGGCACACACTGCCCATGTTGGCATCCGTCTAATCTGACGGATGACCTTTAACTTCAACAACTAAAGATACTAAAGTGTTTTCTCATCCTTTTCAAAAGTTGATGAGTCTATTTATCCTTGCATGTTATAATTTGCATTTGACATTGTTTTTTCTTTTTTTTTCTTGCATCCCACCAGTTGAGAAGCGCTGATCTAAAACATCAGAACATCCGTTGGGACTGAGTGATTGGACTGATGTTGGCCTGTTTATGTAGTCGATTCTTTGAGAAATAAATGAGTCCTATTTGTGTTCTGGAAACCATCCATACCTTTTCTTGCAGGTTTACGGTTCCTCTCCTTCTCTCCTTCTCTCCTTCTCTCTCTCTCTCTCTCTCTCTCTCTCTCTCTCTCTCTCTCTCTCTCTCTCTCTCTCTCTCCCCTCCCTCTCTCTCTCTCTCTCTCCATCTCTCTCTCTCTCCCCCCCTCTCTCTCTCTCTCTCTCTCTCTCTCTCCCCCCCCCTCTCTCTCTCTCTCTCTCCCCCCTCTCTCTCTCCTTCTCTCCTTCTCTCTCTCTCTCTCTCTCTCTCTCTCTGTTTTCCCCTGCGCTCAGCACTTCTGCGAGCGTCACCTAGCCCGACCGTAACACATTTCTCTTTGTTACCGTCTCCGCCGCGCTCTCCGCCCCTCCTCTCTCGACAAACTGCCTGGAGTGTGCATCGTTCACGGGTCATTACTTTTCAAAGAAATTTAAGCACGGAATGCCATTTAATTTTTCCGAATGTATTCCGTCATTAGAGATCTTAGCTGTCAGAGTGATACCATTTTTGGTGTGATGTGTTTGTTGCCTCATTTCTTTTAATTTTACCTCCATTAGCTTAATTCTTTTTTAATATTTCCATCTAACGAACTTTACAGTTCATTTTGTTTGAGTGTGTGCTAAGCGAGTTTTATGAAGCAGGCAGTTGGCTTTTCCCATTTGTGGGGCGGCAGCGAATGCGCCCGGTGCTGCTGTCAGCTTATTTTTGGCACCTTAGCTTGCGGTTCTGCTTCTGTGCCTTGATTATACAAGCAAACAACTGCATGAAGTTCATTAAAAATAAGCAGCAGCTAATTAACCTGAACTTCAGACAAACCGCCACTGTCATCCAAGATCAGTTTGGACCATATTGAATTGTTAAAGATTTGCACTCAACCCCCCCACCACACACACACACACACACACACGCACACACACGTTTGCAAACTCTTTGTCTTGATGTCTTCACTGAAGCCGTGAACGCTAGCAGTGTGGGCAGCGCTGATTAGCTTAGCTGGGCGTGCTAGCGGCACTTTTCCCCCGCCGTGTTTATCTCTGTTGAGCTTATGGGCCGCTGCGGTGTAATGGTGTGTTCAAGCGTCTCGGCCTCATAAAGGTTGTTTTGTACCCTTCTGTTGAGAGGTATCGACATTTACATGCCGCATGTTTGACATTTCTCCCGGGCCTCGGCGTCCATCTCGACTCACCGAACGAGAGCGTGCATTTGATGTGGCCTTGACTCGCCAGTGAAGTCTATCTAAAACGCTCCGATGTTTACCCAGAGGTCGAGAGATACTCCATTAGCCAAACCCTCAAGCCTTTTGTTCATGTAATTTGCTTAATTACTTCGTATCAGCAGACATTGGAGATATGTTTCACCGTTCAGATCCTCGGGGAGCGTTCTGTCCGTATTTATTTTATTATCTATCTTTCGTTATCATATTTTAACCATTCTCCATCGCACGTGTCCGGCAGTAATAGCAGAGAGAGAGAGAGAGAGAGAAATGGAGGGAAAGGAATTAGCGGGGACTGAATTTAAATTTCCCCCAAAACAGCAGTGATCAGAGCAAGCAGGTGATAGAAAACATAGACATAGACAAACACACACTCACACACACACACACACACACACGTGTGGGGCGAGTGAGAGAGGGAAATGGAGAAGGCCGTTGGGGAGACGGCAGCAGAGTCAAGCTATTGGATTACTGTCCCCAGTGAATCACTCCTCAACAATCTCTCTCTCTCTGGTTAATTACTGGGATTTGGGGTTGTTCCTCCATGGGGCTTGTGACTGTGTTTGTCTGCAGGGTGGGTTTAGGGAGGTCTCGACACACTCCTCTCACTCCTATATGATCTCTGTCTCCGTTATATTCCTTCTGAGACTGTTCGGGGTCGTAGGGCCAAACTCAGATTGAATTCTCTTCACCTGGAGTCTTACACAAAAAGCACACACACACACACACACACACACACACACACACACACACACACACACACACACACACACACAGTAGGACTGTTCACAGACTGTTTGATGTGTACTAGAGTCAGTGTGAACATGTTTAGATCAGGGTTACTCTTTAGATAGTAGTTACTCTTTAGATAGCAGACTAATCTTTAGATAGTCTACTTATAGTCTTGTAGATAGTCTTGTTATCCTTAGCTTTCATTTTCAGTTGAGTTTTGATACTATGACATTCTCTACTGTGTTTGTTTTTGTTTATTTGTTTATTTGTTTGTGTATCCTGACATGTTTTAGCACTTTGGTCAACTGTGGCTGTTTATGAATGTGCTAAACAAATCAATCTGAGCTTGAACTTGAACTATAAGTACATTTGCAACTACATGTCAGCTAACTCTCATTAGAGTATTAGTAGACTGTACTAGACTGTTAGTTTAGGGTTTAGGAAGTAGAATAAGTTGACGTAGTTGCAAAGTTACTTATAGTCAGTAGAATGTCTGAAGTGAATCTTTGAAATAAAAGTTTAACCTCAAACAGTCCATCAGGAAGTTGTGATTTAGGTTCCAGCTATACAACTAGTCGTTGACAAGGTTCATTTAGAAACACTCACGTCACACCCACTAAAATAACACATATTCAAACACACCTCAATGCATACAAAAAACTCAGAAACCACTCAATCAAAACACTACGCAAACAATACCCATCCAAGCCACACCCACTCGAACCCGCCTTAAACCCCATCCAATCAAAACACAACTGAGATCACACATAAACACTTGTACAGCCAGATCCACTCAAGCCACTCACCTCAAACCACATCCACAGAAAAACGCAAGCCACACCCAAAACATTACCCAGACCACACCCACCCAAATAAACACACCTCAATCCACACCCACCCAAGCCCCACCCACATAAACACACCTTATCCACCCACATAAATACACCTCAAAACAACACCCACCCAAACCACACCCAAATAAACACACCTCAAACCACACCCACCCAAGCCCCGCCCTCATAAGCACAACTCAAACCACACCCACCCAAGCCCTGCCCACATAAACAGACCTCAAACCACACTCACACAAAAACTACACCCAATTAAAACACTAGCCAGACCACACCCACTCAAGCCCCACCCACATAAGCACTTCTCAAACCCCACTCATTTAAATACTGACTAGACCACACCCATTTATATACATTTTAAACCACACCCATCCAAAACTCAGAATACAAAGGGTGCTTCTCATTTCTTAATCCTTGTTTTCTTCCCGATCCTAGCTCATGACTCCCCATGAAGCTTTCTCGCTCCTCATTCCTCGCCTCCTCACGGTGCAATTAGAGAATTGAGATGTCCTTCAAGATGGCTTAAAATGATCAGTTTCCGGGTCACTAGCTTGAGGACGTAGAAGCGAGGAAACGAAGAGGTATGAGTCTAAGTATTGAGAACCCAAAGTCATAGATAGAACAGCATTTTCTCCAGCAGTGCTCCTCTTATTTACAGGCCCATTATGAGCATATTTAGCTGGTGCACAGTTGGATCTGTATTGTGTTTTGTTTAATTTCAAGGTGCTTCACACAAACACTCAGTCACTGTGACACACGTCACATCTTAAGTAATGCGAGATGCCAATAAAGTAACGTTATTATGCGGTACAGCCCAGGTTGTAAATTATGATGAAATTTCACATCTCCTCCCGTTAATGCAGACGTATATTGAGCTAATTCAAGACAGAATAAAAATGACTGTTATTATCTTCGAATAAAAGTTGGGCAGACGCTATGTGAGACATCTCATAATTATCAGGACCCTCATATCCATTTAACCGGCGCTGATATGAAGGAAAGCAGCCGCTGAATGACAGTGAGTTCATTTAGAAAGACCATCAGCTAAATGACACTCATGCGACGATCAGTAACCTGCCAGCGTGTCCCCGCGGAGAGATGACAGGTGCTCGTCTGGAACATTATAGCACACGCTAGGACGCACGTGTGCTTAACAGGAGCGGTATGATCGTAATGGCTCCTCGTCTTCAATGCATAATATCACTTAGCGCAATATCGATAATAATAGTGAGATTTCAGAGCTGGTTTGGGAAGGCTTTTGCCGTTATGAATTCTCAAATTCTACAATAATGGGGGATTTTCTGAGTTAAATTACAAGTTCTTCTGCCACAGAGGAATGAGTGTTATGCTATTAGATATTATTTCTGCTCTACAGTGTTTGGTACTTTACAAACGCTCGGTACTTAATGAATCTATTCATGAATTTGAGTTATTTTTGAGGTGGCTATAGAGCAATACATCTAAAGTAACTACAAGTTAGTGTAATTTTAGCTTTATTTCATTTAATTATTTATTTAAACTTTGTACAATTATAGACTCTTTCACCTAGATATCATGATATAGAGACTGTGTCTGTTCCCCGAATTAGGAAATACAAAAAACTTCCAAACCCATCTAAGGGTAAAAATGTAATTGATGTTCAACAAATAAAAACAGATATAATACAAATGAACAAATGATAAAGCTCGGGTTGCTGAATATTCGATTATAACCTAGATGTGCTGTGTTTGACAGAAACCTGGCTAAAACCAGACTATAACACTACTTTAAATGAGTGCACCCCCAAGATTACTGTTATAAACATGAGCCTCGTCTGAAAGGCAAAGGGGGAGGTGTTGCTGTAATTTATAGTAATATTTTCAGAATTACTAAGAAGTCTAGTTTCAAATATAATTCTTTTGAAGTGTTGGTGCTTAATGTAACAATATCTAGTGTAAATGATAAATCACATTTAAGATTTGTGCTGGCTACTGTATACAGGCGTGGCCTGTATACAGTAGCCAGCACCAGCACCATAATTTGCTGCACCATACAGACTTTATCAAATAATTTGCTGACTTTCTATCAGAGTTAGTACTGGCTGCAGATAAAGTCCTAATTGTTGGTGATTTTAATATACATGTAGATAATGAAAAATATGCATTGGGATTGGCATTTAAAGACATTCTTAACTCTATTGGAGTTAGACAACACATGTCAGGACCTACTCATTGTCGTAATCATACTCTAGATCTAATATTATCACATGGAATCAATGTTGATGCCGTTGAAATTCTGCAGCAGAGCGACGACATCTCAGATCATTATCTAGTCTCGTGTAAACTTCATTTACCCAAGGCTGCAAAGCCGACTCCGTGTTACAAATATGTTAGACCTATCACTTCTGCCACTAAATATTGCTTTATTAATAATATTCCTGATCAGTTTCATCATCTCATCATCCCAGATATTGGGATGATGAGATTATATATACATCAACTTGATATTGCGACAGAAACTTCTAACTCTCTCTTTTCCAGCACTTTAGACAAAGTTGCTCCATTGCACTTAAAGAAGATTAAAGAAAATAGTCCAACGCCGTGGTACAACAAGCACACTCGTTCGTTGGCCAGAGGAGAACTGCCCCCTGACTGAGCCTGGGTTCTCCCAAGGTTTTTTTCTTTATTCTGTCACTGATGGAGTTTTGGTTTCTTGCCACTGTCACCTTTTTCTCCTTTCTTCTCCTTTGTTTGCCATTGGCTTTTGGCTTGCTTAGTTGGGGACATTTAATTTTATATTTAACAATATTATTACAACATTACTCATCTCTCATTACCGGTTATCTCTGTAAAGCTGTATTGTAAAAAGCGCTATATAAATAAAGTAGACTATAATTATCAAGTTCACCAAACAGAGAAGCTCAGCTGCGACCGTTCACTCCCATGAAGCATTGCAAATAAGGTAAATGAGTTTCCCTACATGATTTTAACTCAATTTTGGCACGATCTGTTTGACGTTGGGTGTAGTGGCGAATTGTAAATGAAATTGGCATCGGGACGCAAGAATCAATTGTTTTATCTCGTATAGTGTGTCATAGTTGACGACAACTGACGCTGCATCTTTAATGCTTCACGACGTCACGACAGAAAGACTAGCATGATTTTTTTTTTCCGGTTTTCCACAACGGATTCCGTCACATCTGTGACATTGACCAATAGGAGCACAGAAACTCTTACATACAGAGCTTTCAAAAATGCTGAAATGAAAGAGAGACAATAATAGACGATTGGTGCAATGGAGGAAAGATTGATGGCTCTATGGCAGTACTCCAGTCTTTATGATGTTTTACTCGAGGGACTTCCATGAGAGTGTGAAAAAAAGAGTCTGGCGAACGATAGTGGAGGTGCTTCAGCAACCCGGTGAGTAGGCTACATTTATTTTTACAACTGGCTAAAAATAAAAAATAATATTTTACCTTGAATATTTTCCTCAGGGGCTTTTCTAACGACAAGACATCCAGTGCAAAACACTGTAGCCATTGTTTGTTTATGCTCACAACATCTGTCAGTCGATAGTCCCACCTTCTCTATGACATCATGATTGGTTGGGAAGCGATGTGTACTCTGACATGTTTTTTTGTCCTCGACACAACAATAATCAAAGTCATATAACCTGGCACAGTGACTATCGTAACAGACAAAAATATTGTGTAGTCTGAACCCGGCATAAGACATGCTGCTGTTGCTTCGCAATCTTTTCTGGTGGGCTTGGGGATTCCCCCTCGGTCCGTTTGATTGTTTTCCGGTGGTTCCCCCTCGGCCCGTTTGCGATTGCTTTCCGGGGGTTTCCCCTCGGTCCGTTTACAATTGCTCACCCTGTTCCGGGGGTTCTCCCTCAATCAATTTGCGATTGCTCACCCTGTTCCGGGGGTTCCCCCTTGTCCGTTTGCGATTGCTCACCCGATTCCGGGGGTTCCCCCTTGTCCATTTGTGATTGCTCAACCGGTTGCGGGGGTTCCCCCTTGTCCGTTTGCGATTGCTCACCCTGTTCTGGGGTTCCCCCATGTCCGTTTGCGATTGCTCACCCTGTTCTGGGGGTTCCCCCTTGTCCATTTGCGATTGCTCACCCTGTTCCGGGGGTTCCCCCTTGTCCATTTGCGATTGCTCACCCTGTTCCTGGGGTTCCCCCTTGTCTGTTTGCGATTGCTCACCCTGTACCAGGGGTTCCCCCTTGTCCGTTTGCGATTGCTCACCCTGTTCTGTGGTTCCCCCTTGTCCATTTGTGATTTCTCACCCTGTTCCGGGGGTTCCCCCTTGTCCATTTGCGATTGCTCACCCTGTTCTGGGGTTCAACCTTGTCCATTTGCGATTTCTCACCTTGTTCCGGGGGTTCCCCCTTGTCCGTTTGCGATTGCTCACCCTGTTCCAGGGTTCCCCCATGTCCGTTTGCGATTGCTCACCCTGTTCCGGGGGTTCCCCCTTGTCCGTTTGCGATTGCTCACCCTGTTCCGGGGGTTCCCCCTTGTCCATTTGCAATTGCTCACCCTGTTCTGCGGTTCCCCCTTGTCCGTTTGTGATTGCTCACCCTGTTCCGGGGGTTCCCCATGTCCGTTTGCGATTGCTCACCCTGTTCCGGGGGTTCCCCCATGTCCGTTTGCGATTGCTCACCCTGTTCCGGGGGTTCCCCCATGTCCGTTTGCGATTGCTCACCCTGTTCCGGGGGTTCCCCCTTGTCCGTTTGCGATTGCTCACCCTGTTCCGGGGGTTCCCCCATGTCCGTTTGCGATTGCTCACCCTGTTCTGGAGGTTCCCCCTTGTCCATTTGTGATTGCTCACCCTGTTCTGGGGGTTCCCCCTTGTCCATTTGTGATTGCTCACCCTGTTCTGTGGTTCCCCCTTGTCCATTTGTGATTGCTCACCCTGTTCCGGGGGTTCCCCCTTGTCCATTTGTGATTGCTCACCCTGTTCTGTGGTTCCCCCTTGTCCATTTGTGATTGCTCACCCTGTTCCGGGGGTTCCCCCTTGTCCGTTTGTGATTGCTCACCCTGTTCTGTGGTTCCCCCTTGTCCATTTGCGATTGCTCACCCTGTTATGTGGTTCCCCCTTGTCTGTTTGCGATTGCTCACCCTGTTCTGGGGGTTACCCCTTGTCTGTTTGCGATTGCTCACCCTGTTCTGGGGGTTCCCCCTTGTCCATTTGCGATTGCTCACCCTGTTCTGTGGTTCCCCCTTGTCCGTTTGCGATTGCTCACTCTGTTCTGGGGGTTCCCCCTTGTCCATTTGCGATTGCTCACCCTGTTCTGTGGTTCCCCCTTGTCCATTTGTGATTGCTCACCCTGTTCCGGGGGTTCTCCCTTGTCCGTTTATGATTGCTCACCCTGTTCTGGGGGTTCCCCCTTGTCCGTTTGCGATTGCTCACCCTGTTCCGAGGTTCCCCCTTGTCCGTTTGTGATTGCTCACCCTGTTCTGGGGGTTCCCCCTTGTCCGTTTGCGATTGCTCACCGTGTTGTGGGGGTTCCCCCTTGTCTATTTGCGATTGCTCACCCTGTTCCGGGGGTTCCCCCTTGTCCGTTTGTGATTGCTCACCCTGTTCTGGGGGTTCCCCCTTGTCTATTTGCGATTGCTCACCCTGTTCCGGGGGTTCCCCCTTGTCCGTTTGTGATTGCTCACCCTGTTCCGGGGATTCCCCCTTGTCCGTTTGCTCGCAAAGTTCCGGGGGTTCCCCCTTGTCCGTTTGTGATTGCTCACCCTGTTCCGGGGGTTCCCCCTTGTCCGTTTGTGATTGCTCACCCTGTTCCGGGGATTCCCCCTTGTCCGTTTGCTCGCCCTGTTCCGGGGGTTCCCCCTTGTCCGTTTACATTTGCTTACCGGGTTCCGGGGGTTCTCCCTCGGCCTGTTTGCAATTGCTTTCCGGGGATTCCACCTTGTACGTTTGCGATTGTTTGCTGTTGTATTCTGGGGATTCTCCGTTGTCTATTTGTGATTATTTTCCTGGGAGCCCCTAAAGCATGGGGTCCAGTGCCTCCCTAAGGATGGCCCTGGTACCACTTGACCACTGCAGATTAATTTAGGCGTTGATAGTGTTGCCATAGGCATGCATAATTCCCAGTCCAAGGACTTTAACACCTGTCATCACGTCATCACATGTTGTCATCTCAAAATTACAGTAATTACGAGATGGTGTGAATCAGTCAAAAACGGTTCTCAGTTTCAGTGTTGACATAAGCCCTATAGAGTGCCAAAGTTATGACGTCGCTTTGTAGGACAACTCGGAAGTTAGCGGCGCATGGGTTCCCTCGATCGAAAAGCTATGCATTTTCCCCATAGACTTTTGGAAAATCGCAAAAAATAAGATCTCTGTTCAACAAAGAGTTGTGACCCTTACACGTTTTGTCTATCAAGATAATCTTTACAAGTTAATCCAAAATGTATACATTTTGAAGCCTATATAAAGTTTAAAAAACCACAAGCAGACACAATAAAGTTTAAAAAACCACAAGCAGGTTATAACTGGTGTGTTTTATGTCATAGATCAAAACGTGAACATATTTAGAGGTTTTGTTAACCACAGACCTTATTTCAGGCGATTTAGCAAAAACCCATTCAAAAAACCCATAGACTTTAGGGCGAGGGAACCGGAAGTGCTAAAATGCTAACTCACTTCCGCGTTTTGGCCTACAAAGTGACGTCATAACTTCGGCACTCTATTCGCACTGGATTAGTATTATCTGGGAACCTCGTGTGATTTAGAAATTACCCCACCACATCTGAATTTCGTGGATACGCGAAGCCTGTGATTTTACTCAAATTTACTGACTTATCTCCCGGATATGATGTCAATAGGCTATTGCTTGGAAATGTCGTGTTGTTATAGGTCTAGCTGTATGCTATATTATAAACAGAAGAATGTTCCTTACCGCATGCTGCTATACATGTCATCCATCTCCATCTAATCATTATTTTTGCTCTACTGATGGTTTTCAGCTTTCTCTTTCTGCAAATTGTATAGTTGTATGGTGTATATAGCGATATGACCCAGCATCCAAAATACTATCAAAACACTCAAGCCTCCATTCTTCGCAAAAGATGGATAAAAAAGCGCACAGGAAACAAAAACCTTGAAAAAATTATATACGACCCTGCTAAATCACAGAGATGCCGATTCACACGGGACTAATATTATCACAGGACCTCTGTGTTCGGCGAAATATGGTAGGACATTTGCGGGGGAATTTTTACTTTACAAATTACAGACATGGCCGATTCGCGCGGGATTAAGATCTCAGACAACCTCCGCAATTATTACAAATGACTAGAGGTCACCAGGTAATACTTATCCCATGCGAATAGGGCTATAGTTACTGCATTCGGCCTTCATAGTGTAAAAGCTGTACAGTGCTGAATTAGTAACAAAATACTCAGAGACATACAGTATATCCCAAGGCAAGAGCAGAGTAACATAACTAAAAATGGAAAATGTTGTTCTTGTAGCTCAGCTGTCAGAGCATGACGCCGGCAACGGCAAGGTTGTGGGTTCGATTTCCAGCGATCGCATATACTGATAAATGTGGCCTACACTTTCTTCAACACACTGTAAGACACTTTGCATAAAGCATCCACCAAATACATAAGCGGGTGTTTCTCATAGAGAAAATTGAGAGTGAGATGTTTAAAAAAGAAAAAAAGACGCATAATTTGGAGGGTGTCTGGCAGTACAGTATGACGCCGTATAAACCCTAAACATGTTGTTTTAATAATACAATAACGTGTGCATTACAATAAGCAATTTTAATTCCATCTGCTAAGTATGACAACATTAGCATATCCATTTAATTAGCAGCACGCGTTAAAGTCGTCCCGCGTTAATCACCTTCCTGAATGTGCCTCTGTCTCTCTCACGGCAACTTTCTCTTTTATTTTTATCTAACGAGATGTTTTTCTCTCTTCTGATGCAGAATAAAGGTGTTTGTTATGATGGTTATATTTCTGTTCTCAGTTCAGTAATCATCCGCGCCGTCTCTGCATGAACAGTGATTTCACTAAACAAAATCATCGGCTAAATCTATTCAAACACTCACATTAATGGGCTGGATTTGAATGGATTTTCATATTAAGGCTCATAGATTCTGTCAGCAATTTATTAATTGCAACAGAGGCATCATTGTTTGCCATTTTGACACCGGCTCAATTAGAGCACTATTTAGAGTTAATTAGATTATTCTGAAAGAAATGAGATTTATTGTCCGAAAAGAAACAACATGAAAGTTCATCTTACAAAAGAGCGGCAGTAATGCTCGCAATAAAATCCCATTGCGCGCTCTTCATCTTTCTTTCTGTCTGTTTCTCTTTCTCTCTCTCTCTCTCTCTCACACACATACACACACACACACGCGCGCGTGCGTCTCTTATCTTTAGTATAAATGCATGTGAAATGAATACAGCTCTTGAAAATGGAAGCTGCTTCACTTCAGTAAATGTGTCTTTAGAGATGAATGACAATCTTATTTGATGCCTCTTTGGAGGAGTGGAAACTTCTCATTTAAGTCTTTAATGCAGGCAAAAGTGAATGCAATGTTCTTTTTCTACATTTGTTTAAGCAAAATAATAGCAGAAGTTTCTGGGTGATGTTATTCATTTTTGCAAGTTTTTGTACCTGAGATGTACACATATATTGTAGTGCATTTGGATAGACACTAAAACAATATCAACACAGCATCTAAAATACATGTGTGACAGAAATAAACTTTTATAATGTTAAATGAGGTAAATCTGGTTAATACCAATTTATTATTTTATGCATCTTATTTGTTATACATGCAATAAAAAACAGCCTATGAAACAAATCCTCAACGAACTTCATTTGTACGTCTATAAAATGTTTTTTTTTTTAGTTTTTTTTAATGTAAATATAGCAGGCAATATCGTACAAACGTGTGCTGGAACGAGACTTAATGAATATATACTAATGAGATGATGTGTAAATGTCTCTTTTGTGTGAAGATCTACTGAGTAAACGGACTGTGTAAAGTCTGATCTGGATAAACAGAGATGTGGTTTTCACCTCTCAATCCATTAAATGCAGAAGCTTCACCTGAAACACGCGTTTCTCCTGCAGTTTATTCAATAATACATGAGGAGTCATGAATTATTCCTCCTGCTGGATTACAGGTTATTAGGACTAAAAGACAGGCGTGTTTTGCAGGGAATTAGTAATGTGTGTTTGGTTTAAAAGGGTAAAAAGAGCTTGTCCTGAAAGCAGCGAGCAATCAAACTTTGATGTGAAATATCACCGCAGGTCTTCAGCTCAGATCTCTTCTGGGTCCTTCGCTAGAGTTTTTAAATGCTTATTCCTATGATAAACTCATGCACCACACTCATACTGTATTTCTATTTTGAATATATATACAGCACATGCACTTGCACTGGTAAGGTTTAAAGCAGAATGTTCAGAACTTTACATTGGCGACCCAAAACTATATATTTTTTTTTACTATGTTTTTAAAATACTACTTAAGACACATTTGTTTGCCATGGCCTATTCTTCTTTTTGATGATAATTTCTATTATTGTTTTTATAATCGTATTACTATTGTATTATTCTGTCTTTTAACTGAGATGATGTAAAGCACATTGGTCAACATGTGTTGTGTTGTTTTAACAGTGCTATATAAATAAAAGTGACATTGACATTAAAGACGTACTAACATTAAAACAGAACAACATTTCTCCAACATCTGTGTCCACAAACTGTAGAATCGACTTCATCTCTCTCTCTGCTGTGTGTCTGTTAGCGACTCGTTCGATTTCTCGTTTTTCTCCATCAAATAAGTGACACACTTTTGCACAGGCCCCGTTCGTCTCATCCTGAGCCATTCCTCATTTCTACACTTCAGTGTTTTTCATTCTGATCCTCACCGGCCTCAGACCCAGAGGAGCGCAGAAGTGCTCCCGCCACCGAGAGAGCCTGTTTTACATTAAAAATGCTTTTGAGCTGAGGTAACATCATGCTTTAATAATGTACAACACCAGACTGCACGGAGCAAAATACATTTTTAATTACTAAAGTGACTAATATCTAAGGTTCTGCTTTGAGGTTTTAGTTTCATTAAATATTCACGTGTTATTTTTAATTCAAACTCATGCATCTGAGCCACACACCTGGAGAATTTTCTGCACACACTGTCACATTTACACACGCGAGCAGACACACACTGAGGATCTCAGCTAAACACACGAGTGACGTGTATTACCTGTCGAAGTCATGTTCACCTGAGCCGTGAGCCGCTTAAACATGAACGATGCTCTTATCAGCTTCATAGAGAAGAAAGAGTCTGAACCCGGAGCAGGTGAGGAAGATTAAACACGCTTAGCGTCTAATATTGGGCTGATTAGCGTAAAGTGAATTCCTGGTTTTGTAGGGACGGATTAGACACGGAGACTCTTGCTGTAGGGCAGATTAGAGATGCTCTCCTGTGAATCCCAGACCTGTGCGACTCTGACGTGTTTCACTGAAACTGGACACCACAGACATGCATTTAGCCAACTCTCTGTAGTTTTGATCTTAAAACATACGCATGTGCGGCCTAAACGTATGTAGCATCCTAGCACTGCGCAATCCGATTGGGAAAATCACTTAATTTAAGCGTTTACACGCTTATTTTTGTCCTATTGATCAGATTAATTCAGGTTTACAACTACTTTGAATCCCATTGAAATTTAATTCGGATTGAGCTCAAAAACTGGTGTTTTTCAGTCAGATTGAGCATCAATCTCATTCCTGAAGGATTATTCGGTTGCATGTAAACGCAGCTGTTGTTCTATATTATAATTCTTCTGAAGTTATTAGATTTAGTTTTTGTCTGCGGCTCTAAAATCATCATTCAGTCATTAGATTGAATGTGAGAATGTGACGTGAGCGCAAACATTTAAGTGCAATTTCTCAGAATTGACATTGAGATCAAATATAGTTGCACTGTAAATGTTCTTCCATGGCGTTCTTCAGTCTCACAAACATCTAAACATCCTTAAATCAAGATACAGTTACTGGAGAAGCAAAATGACTGAAGATAACAAGTCTTGTTTTATGAAAAATGTGTCAAAATTAAATGTTGTGTGGGGTCTGAAAAAGAAGGAAAAACTAGATTATTTTTTCTGACCCCTACGGCAGATATTTTTAAGTGTTATGCAATAACACATTTCATTTTGACAAATTTGTCTTCTTATCTTTAGTAATTTTGCTTCTCCAGTAAATGTATTTTGATTTTAGAATATTTAGATATTTGTACTGGAAAACGAGACAAAAATACTAAGTGAGAATATCTTTTTTATGTTTTTGTATACATTCATGTCAGTCATTCATTGCATCATTAGCATAATTTCTACACCTTTCCTCCTGTATTCAAGTCAAATCCTTTCAATACAGAAGAAATAATAGTAACACTTTACAATAAAGATCCCATTTGTTAATATTAGCTAATGCATTAACTTCCAATAAGCAATACATTCGGTACAGTACTTATTAATCTTTGTTAGAGATGGTTAATAATAACAACAGTTCATGTCTAATATTAACAGATACAACTTTTGAATGTCGAAATTAACATAAACTAAGATTAATAAGCATTTGTCATTGTTAGTTCATATTAACCTCAACTATAACAAACATAAGTTTATTGTAAAGTGTGTAAATTGTAAAGAGGTAAAACTGTGTTTCTCAGTTTTAAAGTGAGTTACGTGGATCTGGTCCGAATGAGTTTTAAACGAGAACCGCCTGAAAGATCATTATGCAATAATCAATGATGAACTTCAGCATCCCCTGCGTGCGGATGGACAGATTAAACGAGGGATCAGATTAAACGAGGGATCTGGGCTCCATATGAACATATATCAGGAGATTTCTGCTAAAACTTCAGCTCTGATCTGTCCGTTCAGAACCTGCACTGCTGAGACTCACAAACATGCAAAACTCATATAATCATGCTGAAATAATGACTGCGTCGAATTACAGTGTATGTGAAGGCTCTCCAATTAACTGCTATAAATAACGATGTTTTGCTTTTGAAGGAACGCGAGCGCTTCTTTGGGAACCTTCACCTCGCTGTAATGAGTGTGAAACCGTGTTTACGGCCGGCCTTGAACTGCAGTCAGTGTCGTGTGATTTTCATTAAAGGTGACAAGAACATAAACGAGTCCAGATGAGTTTGAGTCTTGTTTAGAGACCACCAACTTCGTCAGTCTCTCGTTAATAACGAGGAGGAGTGCCAGCGAATGTGGCGACTCGGGTTTCATCCGAGACATGCGCTCGTCTCTCGCTTTCAAGGTCATGGAGGATTTTAGCTCATAAAATATGTTATTAAATTAAATACACTACCGTAATTAACACTTGTGTTCATCAAGGATGCATCACAATGTGTTTCCACGCAAAGTTGCGAATTTAACTTGTGCGCATAAAACATTTGCGAATAAAGCAGCGTTTCTATCCCATGTGTTCAGGAGAATTAAATCGTCACTTCCTGGGAAATTGGCTCTAAATATCAGTAATAAAACTGTAAGTTTCTGCAATCTTTCTCTTTTCCCTCCATCATAAACGAGTGTGTGTCAGAGCGTCAGATGAAACACAATAAACGCTGTCATGTTCTCTGGCGTTCGGATGCTGGTGTTCGGGAACACACTCGTGTGTGTGTGAGACGCTTCTGGAGGGGAATTAAACCACATCATTCTGATCACACACTTTCAGAAACACCAAACCAACATTAGAGACGGTGCGACGTCATTGGTCCACTGGTTACTCCAGTTATCCAATCACAGCTGACGCTGAGCTAAAGTCACATGAGTTTACAAGGGATTTATTCAGTAAATGTGTTTCCGTCGTAGTTTATGTGCATGTGTTCTTATCGGATAAAAAAAAAAAACTCAATTGAGCTCATAAGTTTTTAAAAGAATATTTTTATAATTTATGCACATCTTGGCGTTTTCATCCAGCATTTTTTTATGCGATATCCCAAAATATGCATAAACATAGGTGATTAGAAACTTAGCTACTGAAGATCCAGGTGTTTTTTGTCATTTAACCTGGAAGTTGTAGTAAAATAGATACTAATATAAATATTAATAATTTTAAATAGCAAACATTTTATTTAGTCTTTACTCACTCGTGTCGTTCCAAATCTGATTTGATTCGATATAGGTGTAGGAAAACATAGAAGAATTGTGTTGCGTTCAACTATTTTAACATTTTAGTCAGTGTTCGTTTTCACTAAACATTTTTAATTTTTTATTTATGTTCATTGAATTTATTCTGTGAATATATAAACATTTATTATTATTAATTTATTGTTTTAGTCTGTGTGTAAGACAGATTCTCTTCAGTCTCTGGATAAACTGAAAGACTGAGAGGGAAAAACCCTTCAAAGGGAAAGAGAAGCGCTGAAATGAGAACCAGATCCGTCCACAGGTATTTCCAGAATCATCTGTGGTTTGAGTCAATCAGGAGGAATATCTTCCTCAAACGTATGATTACATTTACTTACTTAACTTTTCTTAAAAGCTTATGTTTGGCCGTATATTTCATACTTATGGCAGCATGCTCTGATTAAAGAGAAATCAAGCTTTATTCAAAGAATGAGTTTTCTGCTAAATGAACCCATGAAACACAAGGAGTAGTTCCTGTGTGTGTGAAGCTGAGGGTGTGTGTGTGAAGCTGAGGGTGTGTGTGAGGAAGAGCGGATGGACGATGAAGTGAAGCTGAGGGTGTGTGTGTGAAGCTGAGGGTGTGTGTGTGAAGCTGAGGGTGTGTGTGTGAGGAAGAGTGGATGGACGATGAAGTGAAGCTGAGGGTGTGTGTGTGAAGCTGAGGGTGTGTGTGTGAAGCTGAGGGTGTGTGTGTGAAGCTGAGGGTGTGTGTGTGAGGAAGAGTGGATGGACGATGAAGTGAAGCTGAGGGTGTGTGTGTGAAGCTGAGGGTGTGTGTGTGAAGCTGAGGGTGTGTGTGTGAGGAAGAGTGGATGGACGATGAAGTGAAGCTGAGGGTGTGTGTGTGAAGCTGAGGGTGTGTGTGTGAAGCTGAGGGTGTGTGTGTGAGGAAGAGCGGATGGACGATGAAGTGAAGCTGAGGGTGTGTGTGTGAAGCTGAGGGTGTGTGTGTGAAGCTGAGGGTGTGTGTGTGAAGCTGAGGGTGTGTGTGAGGAAGAGCGGATGGACGATGAAGTGAAGCTGAGGGTGTGTGTGTGAAGCTGAGGGTGTGTGTGTGAAGCTGAGGGTGTGTGTGTGAAGCTGAGGGTGTGTGTGAGGAAGAGCGGATGGACGATGAAGTGAAGCTGAGGGTGTGTGTGTGAAGCTGAGGGTGTGTGTGTGAAGCTGAGGGTGTGTGTGTGAAGCTGAGGGTGTGTGTGAGGAAGAGTGGATGGACGATGAAGTGAAGCTGAGGGTGTGTGTGTGAAGCTGAGGGTGTGTGTGTGAAGCTGAGGGTGTGTGTGTGAAGCTGAGGGTGTGTGTGAGGAAGAGTGGATGGACGATGAAGTGAAGCTGAGGGTGTGTGTGTGTGTGAGGAAGAGCGGATGGACGATGAAGTGAAGCTGAGGGTGTGTGTGTGAAGCTGAGGGTGTGTGTGTGAAGCTGAGGGTGTGTGTGTGAGGAAGAGTGGATGGACGATGAAGTCAAGCTGAGGGTGTGTGTGTGAAGCTGAGGGTGTGTGTGTGAAGCTGAGGGTGTGTGTGTGAGGAAGAGTGGATGGACGATGAAGTGAAGCTGAGGGTGTGTGTGTGAAGCTGAGGGTGTGTGTGTGAAGCTGAGGGTGTGTGTGTGAAGCTGAGGGTGTGTGTGTGAGGAAGAGTGGATGGACGATGAAGTGAAGCTGAGGGTGTGTGTGTGAAGCTGAGGGTGTGTGTGTGAAGCTGAGGGTGTGTATGTGAAGCTGAGGGTGTGTGTGTGAAGCTGAGGGTGTGTGTGTGAGGAAGAGCGGAGAAACTCGTCTTCTTCATGTTAATGTGTTTGAGAGGATATTTTAAGCTCCGGATCTGAATCAGTACAAACATGTTCTTCTCCCTCTCTCTCGCTTTTACATTTTCATGTCTTGTTTTCCGTCTGTCACCATCACAGACGGACCGAAGTCACACACTTGCGGATATACACAGGTCACACACAGGTTATAGATGTTCAGAGGAATCTGAGGAGATGTAGTGGACTTTCAGTATTTGTCAACTTTGTTTCTTTTAAAGGGGACATATCGAAATTGATATATTCATATACAAAAAAAAAAAAAAAAAAAGTACTCCAAAGTATACCAATATATACAAAGTACCAAATAACTGTAGTAATAGTTTTTAGCACTAACCCAGCTAAGTTATTACGTTATGAAAACGTTATTTCTGAATGTTCTTGTAACGTTTAAAACATCCAGTCTTTAAAATGTTTAAAAATGCTTTAAATTTGAGAAAAAAAACTGTTGTTTCATTCTTATGGAAGAATAACATTCTTCAAACATTATGGGAACGTTAGTTTTGAATGTTCTCTGAAAGTTCTGAAGCAAAAATGTTAAATAAACGTCCAACTGAAACGTTTCAGAAAAAGTTCCAAATTATGGTTTTGTGCTTTAAAGGGGACATATCATGAAAATCAGATTTTTCCCGTGTTTAAGTGCTATAATTAATATAATTATAATCGGCTCCCGGTGCTTCTACCAACCCAGAAAACATGAAGTGAAACCCAGTAACTTTGTTCTGGTAAGTGTTTCTCTGCAAGCATGACAGAAAATAAGCCGATCAGATTTCGCTCTCCTTCTGACGTATGAAGAGGATCATATAATAATATTATAATATTAATCTGCACGTTTACACACACCAGCCGACATTTGGTTTCTCGAGCGACAACAGTGACCAGTTCTAACGCAATGATAAAAGATCCAGCAAAGCCTGAAACTGTTCTGTCGTTGAGCACAGACGAGCACTGAACACTATTGACCAGAACATGTCACCGCTGTCTTATAAACACCTCAGGAACTGTGGACACTTGTGTAGAAGTTCAACATGATGATGAGATGATCAATGTAACTCCACAACAACTACATAAATGTCTCCACTAACATTCAGAAACTGTCACGGTTTATGAATCGGCTGTCTCATGCTGATGTGTCTGCGTGAGTGTAATTGTGTGGGTGTGGTTACTCGTTGTGTGATTAGTGTCACCAGCTGTCAGTCATTCCAGTTCCCTTTATATACCCAGTAATTCTCTCTCTTGTTGTCAGATCGTTGTGGTTGTTCCCCGGTGTGTTCCTGTGCTCGTGCCTCGTTTGTTCTGTTCCTCGTCTGGAGTTCGCCTGTTCCTCGTGTCGTCTGGATGTTTCATCAGTTCTTCGTGTCAACTGGATGTTTCACACTCCCTGGGTTTCACTCGAGCACGCTGTCACCTGTTTACCACCGGATCGCCATCTCGTCCCTGCTTCACTGACCATCTGAGTGTTGTCCCCGATCTGTGCCTTCATCATCATTGTTTCTTCTGACTTTATCCATTAAACTGAGTTTTACTTGCATTTGCATCCTCCTGTTATTTCCTCACAGAACGATCTGACCACCATGGATGCAGCAAGTTCATCACAACTCAACGATTTCATCGCTCACAGTATCTCACGTATGGATCAACAAGCAGAGAACATCTCGGGCACAGGTCGTGCGGTGCAAGCACTCGTGAAGCAGGTGTCCGAGCTCACCCAACAGGTACAACTTTTACAGAATCCCACTGCGCCCCCCACGCCGCCCGTCCCCTTACCACCGGCGCCTGCAGCAGTGGAGAGGCCAGAGCCACGCCTACCTACACCAGAGGGATACTCTGGTGAACCGGAGTATTGCAGAGCATTCCTCACAAGATGTTCTATGCATTTTGCCTTACAGCCACGCACTTTCCAGAGCGAACAGACTAAAGTAGCCTTTGTGTTAACCCTGCTGTCAGGGAGAGCAGCACTTTGGGGGACGGCGGTGTGGGAGAACGGAGACGACTGCTGCAACCTCGTTCCAGGCACTCTCCGAGGAGATGAAGAGGGTTTTCGACCGTGCAGTGGCGGGTAAGGAGGCGGCCAGATTACTCGCCGAACTGCGACAGGGAGAAGGCTCGGTGGCGGACTTCTCCATTCGGTTCCGCACCCTGGCCGCAGAGTGCCGTTGGAACGAGGCGGCGCAGTGGGATATGTTCCTGCATGGGTTGGCTGACCGCGTTCAAGGGGAGATATATGCGATGGACTTACCGGAGACGCTGAACGGACTGGTGGAACTTGCGCTGAGAGTGGACGCTCGTCTCAATCGCGTGACCAGACTGACGCGCCACAGCCGTCCCCAGTCCAGCCCAGAGGACCACCAGCCCGGTGGCGCGAGCGCGGTCAGCCCCGCTTTCGACCACGAACCCATGCAGGTGGGGAGAGCTCGGCTTTCCCGGGAGGAGAGGGAGAGGCGGAGATCCCAGGGACTCTGTCTTTACTGTGGCCGGGCAGGTCACTTCATCCACTCCTGCCCGGTAAAAGAGCAAGCCCGGTAGTAAGTATGAGGCTACTATCGGGTGGGATCTCCGCCGAGAAGACCTCATCACCATCATCAACCCTCCTCCCGGTAAGACTGAGATGGCGACAGTCGACGCACTGCACCAACGCACTACTGGATTCGGGAGCGGAGGGTAATTTCATGGACTTCAGACTTGCACTTAAGCTTCAGATTCCCGTCACTCCTCTCTCACACCAAATTACTGTCAACGCACTTAATGGTCAAGAACTTCCCCGGATTACACATGCTACTGAAGACATTACCCTCATCACTTCTGGAAATCACACAGAACTCATCTCTTTTTTTCTCATGGACTCACCACTCGCACCGGTGGTTTTGGGACACCCGTGGCTGTCCAGACACAACCCTCGTGTCGACTGGTGCACTAACACTGTTTCCACATGGAGTAACCACTGTCATGAGTCCTGTTTAGTGTCTGCATGTCCCTCTGTGTCTGGTTCTGTGTTTCAGAGTGAGGCAGCGGATTTGTCTAACGTGCCCGCGGAGTACCACGACCTGATGGAGGTGTTCAGTAAGTCTCGCGCTGCTTCTCTTCCTCCGCATCGTTCCTATGACTGTGCGATAGATCTTCTGCCAGGTAAATCTCCGCCTAAGGGCAAACTTTACTCTCTTTCTGTTCCTGAGAGGGAGGCCATGGAGAAATATATTTCTGATTCTCTGGCCTCTGGGTTCATCCAGCCTTCCTCTTCTCCAGCGGGGGCGGGGTTCTTTTTCGTTGGGAAGAAGGATGGTTCTTTGCGACCTTGCATTGATTACCGAGAGCTGAACAACATCACGGTAAAGAATTCTTACCCTTTGCCGTTGATGTCTTCAGCTTTCGAGAGGTTGCAGGGAGCATCCATTTTCACGAAATTGGACTTACGCAATGCATATCATTTGGTTCGCATCAGGAAGGGGGATGAATGGAAAACCGCTTTTAATACCCCTAGGGGGCACTTTGAATATTTGGTTATGCCTTTCGGGCTTTCCAACTCCCCAGCGGTTTTCCAAGCACTCGTTAATGATGTGTTGAGAGACATGGTAGATCAGTTCATATATGTTTACCTGGACGACATATTGATTTTTTCTTCGTCTCTCCAGGAACATGTTCAACACGTCAGACGAGTGCTCCAGAGACTGTTAGAGAATGGGCTTTTTGTCAAGGCGGAGAAATGCGCGTTTCATGCACAGTCTGTTCCCTTCCTAGGGTACATCATCTCCTCTGAGGGAGTGCGCATGGATCCTGATAAGGTTAGGGCTGTGGTAGATTGGCCAAGTCCAGATTCCCGTAAGGCCCTACAGCGGTTTCTGGGGTTCGCCAATTTTTACCGGCGTTTCATTCGTAATTTCAGCCAACTAGTCGCACCTCTGACTGCCTTGACCTCCCCCCGAACGACGTTCAGGTGGTCGAATACTACCGAGGCAGTGTTCACCAACCTCAAGAGTCGCTTCGTTTCGGCTCCCATTCTGGTCACCCCTGATCCCACACGTCAGTTCGTGGTGGAGGTCGACGCGTCAGAGGTGGGAGTAGGAGCAGTGCTTTCACAACGCGCTTCCTCAGATGACAAGATGCATCCCTGCGCGTTTCTTTCTCATCGACTATCGTCTGCCGAACGTAATTATGACATTGGTAATAGAGAGTTGTTGGCAGTTAAGTTAGCGTTGGAGGAGTGGCGTCATTGGTTAGAGGGTTCGGGGGTACCCTTTATCGTTTGGACCGACCATAAGAATCTTGAATACATCAGATCCGCTAAAAGACTTAACTCCAGGCAAGCTCGGTGGGCCCTTTTTTTCGGACGTTTTGATTTTGTTCTCTCGTACCGCCCCGGGTCCAAGAACATCAAACCCGACTCTTTATCTCGTATTTTTGATCCATCCGTACGCCCGGTGACTCCCGAGTGTATTTTACCTGAGAAAGTTGTCATCTCCACTCTGGTATGGGAGGTCGAGTCGAAGGTCAAGACAGCCTTAGAAGGGGTAACGCCTCCGCCTGGTTGCCCACCGAGTCGTTTGTTTGTTCCGGAGGGGTTACGGTCCGACGTTATTCGATGGGGTCATTGCTCCAACGTGGCTTGTCATCCAGGAGTGACTCGCACCAGTTTTCTAGTTAAACAACGATTTTGGTGGCCATTGATGGCTCGCGACATTCATGATTTTGTTTTGGCTTGCTCAATCTGTGCCACTAGTAAGACATCTAACCAACCCCCAGACGGGCTACTTCGACCGCTGTCTGTCCCTTCGAGACCCTGGTCCCACATCGCTCTAGATTTTGTCACCGCCCTCCCGCCCTCCAAGGGCATGACGGTTGTTTTAACCGTAGTGGACCGGTTCTCGAAGGCGGCACATTTCATTCCCTTGCCCAAATTACCTTCAGCCAAGGAGACAGCGGTCACTGTCATAGATCACGTTTTTCGGTTACATGGCCTCCCGATGGACGTGGTATCTGACAGGGGTTCCCAATTCGTATCCAGATTTTGGCAAGAGTTTTGTAGATTGCTGGGGGCCACGGTCAGTTTGTCCTCGGGCTATCATCCCCAGAGTAATGGCCAGTCTGAGCGAGCCAATCAGGATCTCGAAAGAATGTTGCGATGTTTGGTTACCAAGAATCCGTCCTCCTGGAGCCAACAGCTTTCTATGGTGGAGTACGCCCACAATTCATTGCCAGTGTCATCCACGGGCCTCTCGCCATTTAAGTGTAGTTTAGGTTACCAGCCACCAATTTTTCCGAGTCTGGAATCCGAGGTCGCGGTTCCCTCCGCTCACGCATTCGTCCAGAGGTGCCACCGTACTTGGACTAGAGCCCGTGAGACTCTACTCCAAGCAGGGAGGCGCATGAAGGCCAAGGCCGATCGCCACCGGTCAAAGCCTCCCGTTTACGTCGTGGGTCAAAGAGTGTGGCTTTCTACCAAGAATATTCCTCTCCGCTCCGTGTCTAACAAGTTAGCTCCCAAATTTATTGGCCCGTTTCCTGTCACCAAGATTATTAGTCCGGTGACAGTCCGACTCAAACTCCCTCCTGCGTACAGGAGAATTCACCCCGCCTTCCATGTGTCTAAGATTAAGCCCGTGTTTCGTTCTCACTTTAATCCGCCTGCCCCGGTTCCCCCCCCGCCGCGACTCGTAGATGGGGAACCCACATATTCGGTAAACCGCATTCTGGACTCGAGACGGAGGGGACGCGGATTTCAGTACCTGGTGGACTGGGAGGGTTACGGTCCGGAGGAGAGAAGTTGGGTACCTGCTAGAGACATCCTGGATCACTCCCTTATCGATGATTACAATCGACAGGTAAGGGAGTCTGAGAACGCCAGGAGGCGTTCTTAGGAGGAGGGGTACTGTCACGGTTTATGAATCGGCTGTCTCATGCTGATGTGTCTGCGTGAGTGTAATTGTGTGGGTGTGGTTACTCGTTGTGTGATTAGTGTCACCAGCTGTCAGTCATTCCAGTTCCCTTTATATACCCAGTAATTCTCTCTCTTGTTGTCAGATCGTTGTGGTTGTTCCCCGGTGTGTTCCTGTGCTCGTGCCTCGTTTGTTCTGTTCCTCGTCTGGAGTTCGCCTGTTCCTCGTGTCGTCTGGATGTTTCATCAGTTCTTCGTGTCAACTGGATGTTTCACACTCCCTGGGTTTCACTCGAGCACGCTGTCACCTGTTTACCACCGGATCGCCATCTCGTCCCTGCTTCACTGACCATCTGAGTGTTGTCCCCGATCTGTGCCTTCATCATCATTGTTTCTTCTGACTTTATCCATTAAACTGAGTTTTACTTGCATTTGCATCCTCCTGTTATTTCCTCACAGAAACTCTTCCTGAGTCTCTCCGTAAGGCTGCACTCGCTACTGGTTATTCTGGGATTCTGGATGAGTGAGATTGGCGTGTTTTGTTATTGCTGGAGTTTCTGAAGCTCGTGTAAAGACTCCGCCCTCTTCTGAACGGAGGCGGAGCAAAAGCTCATTTGCATTTAAAGAGACACACAGAAAAATGGGCAAATTTGACAAGCTATAATAAATGATCTGGGAGGAATTTGAGCAGAAATTTCACACACACACACATTCTGGAGACACTATAGATTTATATTACATCTTGTGAAAAGGGGCTTAATATGTCACCTTTAAAATAGAAATGGTATCTTTGCAGACCTGAGACACCGTTGAGATCTCAGAAGAAACATCTGAGGAGCAGGAGACTTCAGCACACGTCTCAGTTTGATCTTCATTTCATCTCGTTGCGGTCTAGAATAAACATTTGAGATATTAAAGAGATCTCAGTTGTGTTGCATCTTCTATAAGTTGTGTCAGAAAGTGTCTGCGTTAATAAATCGGTAACACTTTACAATAAGGTTCATTAGTTAACATTAGTTAGCTACTTTAGTTAACATGAACTATGAATCAACAAGACTTCTACAGAATTTATTAATCTTAGTTAATGTTAATTTCAACTTTCACTAATACAAAAAGTTGCATTAGTTAATGCACTGTAAACTATCATGAACAAACAATGAACAACTTTTTTTTGTGAACTTATGTTAAAAAGGATTAATAAATACTAACAAATGTATTGCTCATTGTTAGTTCATGTTAGTTAATACATTAACTAATGTTAACTAACGAACCTTATTGTAAAGGGTTACCAATCTAACAGCGCTGACTCCTGAATCACCTGATCACTGAACATCTGCACTACATCAATCACTCATGACTGACAGCTGTCAATCACTGACAGAGAGACAGGCCTTCAGAAGTTCATCTCGCTTTCAGAAACTCAAACTCTCCAGCTTCATCTCAGACAGCTTGAACACACAAACACACGGACAGTAATGCTGAAGAGCCAGAAAACCGTGTGTGTGTGTGTGTGTGTGTTTCCCGTGAGGTGTTCCGGACATGCTGGCAGTCAGGCTCCGATATCACCTTCTCCTGACCGGAATTTCGGCATTCCCTGTTGAGACTTTTCCATCTGTTTCCCACCGTGAACACACACACACACACACACACACACACACACACGCACGCACGCACGCACGCACGCACGCATGCACACACACACACACACATGCACTGATTAACTGCTACATTTCTAGATACATACATTTGATTGCAAAATATAATAGTCAATATAGTTACAACTACTGTATAGAAATGTAATAACTATATTATTGCACAGCTTTAATCTGCTAAATCTGACTATGAAGATATTGAAATATTATGAACATTAAGATCCAGATTTTCTGTAAAGATGCTTTGAAACAATATTTATTCAATAACGCCATATACAAATAATTTTGACTTGACATTATTGAAAAATTGTTTACACTTCACAATAAGGTCCATTTGTTAACGTTACTTTACATTATTGAACATTAACAAATATATTATAAAAATCAGTTAATATTATTATATTATTATTATTTAATTATTTCATGGACTTGCTGACATTAACTATAATGAAGAGTTGTGCTTTAGATTACAGCCCGGAAAGTATGGGTAATTAAGACGAATTTACAGCGTAACTTTTGGTAATTATAGTGTACCTATAAAGCATGTATATTTACAATAATAATAAATTGTTGTAACATAATATTATAATAAGCACCCCTTACTTCTATAATACTTACAGTATAAATAATGTGTTAATTCTCCTGGTTGTTACCCCTTTATTCTCCAAACTATATTGTTCCCTTATACGTACTTTATAGGTACTATAATTAACGAAAGTTACACGTTAAAATCACTTTAATTACGCAGTACTTTCTGGACTGCAATCTAAAGCGTTACCTTGTATTTTTATCTAATATTACCAAAGATTAACAAATGCTGTAACAAATGTATTTCTTATTGTTAGTTGATATTCAGGTATTAATGAAAAATCTGCCATGTTTTAGATTTGCCTGTCAGTCTGAATATGTGTTAGTTTGCGTTTTGTGTGTGTGTGTGTGTGTGTGTGTGTGTGTGTGTGTGTGTGTGTGTGTGTGTGTGTGATCTGAACTGTTGTTAGTCTGTCAGGTGTTTGTTTGAACACAGAGAGTTTAAAGAGCTGTGTGTCTCTCTGTGTTCAGGTGAGCAGGTGAGACGTGTGTGTGTGTGTGTGTGTGTGTGTGTGTGTGTAACCCTGAGGGCTGCCGCGGGCGTGTGTGACGGCTGACAGCTGCTTCACACACACACACACACACACACACACACACACACACACACACACACACACACACACACACGCACACACTCTCTCTCTCCCACTGTAGTGCATAACAAATTACACGTAATAAGGTTCCTCTCAACACACTCATTCCAACATTCACATCCAAATTTCAATTTAGTGTCTAATGTTGGAATTTCCCACTATGTATTATATTGCAATATTATGAGAATTTCTGCAAATGTGAACATTAAATTAAAAGTATTAGCACGAAATTAGTGCACTTTTCCTCTGAGCGTCTGATCGGCTGCTCAATAAAGGCTCTTCTACTCTCGCTTTCTGAAGTTTATTCTCAAAAATCTTTATTCACTCAAACATGCGGAGATGCTCACGGATCTGTGTGTGTGTGTGTGTGTGTGTGTGTGTCTGTGTGTGTGTGTGTGTGTCTGTGTCTGTGTCTGTGTGTATGTGTGTGTGTGTATGTGTATGTGTGTGTGTGTGCGTGTTTGTGTGTGTGTGTGTGTGTGTGTGTGTGTGTGTGTGTGTGACGGCTGCCAGACAGTTGTACATCAGTGTGAGTTATTCATGCCAAAGACACGTTTGTTTGTTTTCTCGGTTTTAATACGTGTATTTGTCAATCCCAGAATGCACTGGAACAATCTCAACGAATGAAGCAAGAACAATGTGAATTATACATATGTCCACAAATAAGACAAGAGTGCAATTATTCAGCTGAATTCAGTGCTAAAACTCTACTGCACTTGCACTCTGTTTATTATTTGTGTCATTTATTCACTGATGTTTGCAACCCTGTAAATTTGGGACATATATAATATATAATATATAATGCATAAAAATCAAGCGGCACCCTATCTGTCTCTCTCTTGAAACCAACACGGAAGTGAATTAAACTGCAATTCATCGCCTGGCCGCTTGAGGCTGGCAGCAAAAGTGAGTCAAATCTGTATCTCCCCCATGTTAAAATGCCCAACTTTACCGAAGAATTAAATATGTTTACTGTCTGGTGTCTAAAGTTGTTTTGGTCTATACAGCTAATTTTGCCCTTCATGACAACTGTGAGGGGGTGAATTTTTTTATAACTCATCCGTTTAAATTATATTAAGCCTTAAAATGCTGCATAATCAAGGGCGTGGCCACTTGAGTGACAGGTGGATTGCCGCTGTCTAGCCGTTTGTCTGTTCTCTGTTAGCCATCACGTCACCTCAGCTAATCCCAGCGGCTGAACTTGCCATCTCTACCGTGTTTGTACTTTTTTCTGGATTATTTCATACAATTTAATACACGGCTGATACCTTCGCCCACGCCGTTGGATTCCATCGTTGTCGTGTATCGAGAGAACAACCAGCGCTGTTCTTCAGTTGTTTTCCTCTGTGAACATGCACTCATGGATATCTGACAATTTCGTTGCTTTTTGGAATTCAGATTTAAAAACGTCTAAGATATAGAGGCCACACTCGTTCTGCGGTACCGTTGATCTTACGGAGCAGATAGACTATAATATGCTTATTTAACTTAGTGTTCAATACAAAGTCATGTCAGATGAAATCCTGCAGGTGTCAGTGCTTTCTCTTCGTCCCTTAAATGAGCGGATTTCTATTGCATTTACTTGAACTTCTTAGGTAATATCTATCAGAATTTAAAATGGACTGAATAAAGCTCACTACGAACTTGACGTGCGGTGCCGCGCTGACATGTATGCGCATGAATCACTGTCACACACACACGCTCAGAGCAAATTTTGTAAGTTACTGCATGAGAATAATAATGCATCACAATAGTCTCACGGTTAGTTATGTCTTTTAACTATTATAGTATTTCAAAGGGCAAAAACATGAACTTTAACTATTGGCTTTATGCCTAACGTTACTTCTTCAAGTCAGCTGTCACTTTAGCGTGAGGCCAGTAGCACATTAGCTCAGCCTGAGCAAACTTGATCACATCGAGCAAGGTGGGCGTAGTTTCAACATCCAGGCACCTCAACTCCACCCACGTCCCGCCTTTTTGCCCATTTTCGTTTATCCGGGAGTGACGCGATTCCAAGATGGCGACAGCCGACTCCGCCCACTTTAGGCTTCAAAAACACTCTTCAGAAACCTACGGGTGACGTCATGGACACTACGTCCATATTTTTTTACAGTCTATGATAAAAATACACCAGAATGGGTTGCAGGAATAAAGCTGTCACTCAGTAAAGACTAAATGCTACATAAATAAATATAAATATATATACAGTATATACATGCAAATATTTCTCAAATATTATGATTTTGTATATATAAATACACACACATGCATGTATACATTTGAGAAATAGTTGCATGTATATACTGTAAATACATTTATATATAATTTATATTATATATAAATATAAATATTTATATATAAATAACAAATTTTTCTTAAATATATACATGCATGTTTGTGTATTTATATATACAAGAGTATATACTCTCTCTCTCTCTCTCTCTCTCTCTCTCTCTCTCTCTCTGCGGTGGCTTTTTCACCATGTCCAATCACATTTCCAATTGCCTGAAGAAGTTGAAGCACACACACGAGTGAGCCCCTGATTTCTGCAGCTCTCGAGATATGTGCTGCAGACGAGTGTCCCTCTCTCGCTCTCTCTCTCTGCTGGAGCTCCTCCACTTGAGAGCCAGTGATTAAGATGTGACCCTTGACTGGGGAGGTTTGGGGGGTGTATGGCACGTCGAGGACCTCATTAGCATCGCCCTGCTATTGACACTCCGAGCAAGGCCGGAAAAGTTGGTGTACGGAGTAAATATGTGGTTTGTTTTTCGCCGGCTGTCTTTGTAGAGGAGCTCTTGTGAAGCGAGAGCCTCTTCTTTACGACGAGACGCGCAGAAACACCTTCTTTCTCCATGCTAATTTATTCAAGTGCCAGAGGTTACGAATGTCTATTCAAATGTGATCACCTAGAGTCATAATTGAGAGATTAAAATGCAAAAAGGGCGCGTTCGGGATAAACGGAAGCGTGTGTGTGTGTGTGTGTGTGTGTGTGTGTGTGTGTGTGTGTCTGGCAGGTGCGAGTCTCTTCACCTCGACTGGTTTCTCCTCCAGTAACCCAGAGCTTTTCTCTTCCACCAGAGAAGCCTGAAGACATGATGTGAGTTCTCTTCAAACGACCGGATTATATCCACAAACACACACACACACACACACACACACACACACACACACACACACACACACAGTGTCCCGAGGGAAACCTTTGAAGGGAACGTGGAGCCGTGACGCTGCCGGCCACCGCAGGACTGTTGTGTGTGTTTGTCTAAACCTATTTCACACAGACGGTTTGTCATCGAGCCGGTGGGTCTCGAGAAACACTGCGAACGAACTACATCAACCCTGAGCTTTACAACTGAGAGTTACAATGAGCGTTAGACTGAGCATTACACTGAGCATCACACTGAGTTACACTGAGTTACACTGAGCGTTACACTGAGAGTTACACTGAGAGTTAGACTGAGCGTTACACTGAGAGTTACACTGAGAGTTACACTGAGCGTTACACTGAGCGTTACACTGAGAGTTAGACTGAGCGTTACACTGAGAGTTACACTGAGACTGAGAGTTACACTGAGCGTTACACTGAGAGTTACACCGAGAGTTAGACTGAGTTACACTGAGAGTTACACTGAGAGTTACACCGAGAGTTAGACTGAGCGTTACACTGAGAGTTACACCGAGCATTACACTGAGAGTTACATTGAGTTTTACACTGAGCGTTAGACTGAGCGTTACACTGAGAGTTACACTGAGCGTTAGACTGAGTGTTACACTGAGAGTTACACTGAGTTTTACACTGAGCGTTAGACTGAGCGTTACACTGAGAGTTACACCGAGAGTTAGACTGAGCGTTACACTGAGAGTTACACTGAGCGTTACACTGAGTTACACTGAGAGTTACACCGAGTTAGACTGAGCGTTACACTGAGAGTTACACTGAGCGTTACACTGAGTTACACTGAGAGTTACACCGAGAGTTAGACTGAGCATTACACTGAGAGTTACACCGAGCATTACACTGAGAGTTACATTGAGTTTTACACTGAGCGTTAGACTGAGCGTTACACTGAGAGTTACACTGAGCGTTAGACTGAGTGTTACACTGAGAGTAACACTGAGTTTTACACTGAGCGTTAGACTGAGCGTTACACTGAGAGTTACACCGAGAGTTAGACTGAGCGTTACACTGAGAGTTACACTGAGCGTTACACTGAGTTACACTGAGAGTTACACCGAGAGTTAGACTGAGCGTTACACTGAGAGTTACACTGAGAGTTACACTGAGAGTTACACTGAGCGTTACACTGAGTTACACTGAGAGTTACACCGAGAGTTACACCAAGCGTTAGACTGAGCGTTACACTGAGAGTTACACTGAGAGTTACACTGAGAGTTACACCGAGAGTTACACTGAGCGTTAGACTGAGCGTTACACTGAGAGTTACACTGAGCGTTACACTGAGCATTACACCGAGAGTTACACTGAGAGTTACACTGAGTTTTACACTGAGCGTTAGACTGAGCGTTACACTGAGAGTTACACTGAGCGTTACACTGAGCATTACACCGAGTGTTACACTGAGAGTTACACTGAGTTTTACACTGAGCGTTAGACTGAGCGTTACACTGAGAGTTACACCGAGAGTTAGACTGAGCGTTACACTGAGAGTTACACTGAGCGTTACACTGAGTTACACTGAGAGTTACACCGAGTTAGACTGAGCGTTACACTGAGAGTTACACTGAGCGTTACACTGAGTTACACTGAGAGTTACACCGAGAGTTAGACTGAGCATTACACTGAGAGTTACACCGAGCATTACACTGAGAGTTACATTGAGTTTTACACTGAGCGTTAGACTGAGCGTTACACTGAGAGTTACACTGAGCGTTAGACTGAGTGTTACACTGAGAGTTACACTGAGTTTTACACTGAGCGTTAGACTGAGCGCTACACTGAGAGTTACACCGAGAGTTAGACTGAGCGTTACACTGAGAGTTACACTGAGCGTTACACTGAGTTACACTGAGAGTTACACCGAGAGTTAGACTGAGCGTTACACTGAGAGTTACACTGAGAGTTACACTGAGAGTTACACTGAGCGTTACACTGAGTTACACTGAGAGTTACACCGAGAGTTACACCAAGCGTTAGACTGAGCGTTACACTGAGAGTTACACTGAGAGTTACACTGAGAGTTACACCGAGAGTTACACTGAGCGTTAGACTGAGCGTTACACTGAGAGTTACACTGAGCGTTACACTGAGCATTACACCGAGAGTTACACTGAGAGTTACACTGAGTTTTACACTGAGCGTTAGACTGAGCGTTACACTGAGCGATACACTGAGCGTCAAAGAATCTTGAAAAATCAAATGTATGACAGTTTCTACAGAAATATGCAGTTTCAACACTGATAATAATCATAAATGTTTCTTGAGCATCAAATCATCATATTAGAATGATTTCTGAAGGATCATGTGACACTGAAGACTGGAGTAATGATGCTGAAAATTTGCTTTTGAACGGTAGCATATATTTTTTAACATTTATATTTTGTTTATTTTTGGCACAAGCTAAAGTTACAGGCATCAACTTTAAGCAAAAAAACTCACATTTTGATCACGGGATCTTGAGCTGTCATGAAAGTAATGTTTGTGCTTGTTTCGCCTCATTTTCTCCCAGTCCTGAGAGTTCAACACGTCTGAGTTTAATTTCTATCCTTCCAGCATGTTTACCCAATAACACGTTTTATTCTGTGTTTTTGTTCTCCGAGCGTTTGACTTCCATCAGCCACAATAAAAGACGAGACGGCCTGTGACCCGTGATTCCACCAGATGAGGAGTGACACGGGGTCAAAGGTTAATTTGTGTAACAGCGGAATTTGCATACAAATGACAAATGACAGAATTTCTTTCCTGCCAAACTTTCAATGTCAAGCACATGAAGAGCGCAGGACTCCCGCTGTCCTCAGAAGCTCGGCACCTTGTTTCACATTAATCTCCAGCGCAGGTCAGCGACTTCATTTGCTAAACTTTATC
>JAVALU010002277.1:45000-80000 GCA_030770095.1 Gila robusta | reverse complement strand
TATGATGGATAGATGTACTTTTATGATGTATAGATGTACTTTTATGATGGACAGATGCACTTTTATGATGGACAGATGCACTTTTATGATGTATAGATGCACTTTTATGATGGACAGATGCACTTTTATGATGGACAGATGCACTTTTATGATGTATAGATGTACTTTTATGATGGATAGATGCAGTTTTATGATGGACAGATGCACTTTTATGATGTATAGATGTACTTGTATGATGGATAGATGCACTTTTATGATAGATAGATGTACTTTTATGATAGATAGATGTACTTTTATGATGGACAGATGCACTTTCATGATGTATAGATGCACTTTTATACTGCATAGATGCTCTTTTATAATGTATAGATGCACTTTTATGATGTATAGATGCAATTTTATGATGGACAGATGCACTTTTATAATGTATAGATGCACTTTTATAATGTATAGATGCAATTTTATGATGTATAGATGCACTTTTATGATGTACAGTACATATGCACTTTTATGATGGATAGATGCACTTTTATGATGTATAGATGCACTTTTATGATGAATAGATTCACTTTTATGATAATAGATGCACTTTTATGATGGATAGATGCACTTTTATGATGTATAGATGCACTTTTATGATGGACAGATGCACTTTTATGATGTATAGATGCACTTTTATGATGTATAGATGCACTTTTATGATAATAGATGCACTTTTATGATGGATAGATGCACTTTTATGATGTATAGATGCACTTTTATGATGGACAGATGCACTTTTATGATGTATAGATGCACTTTTATGATGGATAGATGTACTTTTATGATGTATAGATGCACTTTTATGATGAATAGATTCACTTTTATGATAATAGATGCACTTTTATGATGGATAGATGCACTTTTATGATGTATAGATGCACTTTTATGATGGACAGATGCACTTTTATGATGTATAGATGCACTTTTATGATGTATAGATGCACTTTTATAATGTATAGATGCTCTTTTATAATGTATAAATGCACTTTTATAATGTATAGATGCACTTTTATGATGTATAGATGCACTTTTATAATGTATAGATGCACTTTTATGATGTACAGTACAGATGCACTTTTATTATGTATAGATGCACTTTTATGATGTACAGTACAGATGCACTTTTATGATGTATAGATGCACTTTTATGATGTATAGATGCACTATTATAATGTATAGATGCTCTTTTATAATGTATAGATGCACTTTTATGATGTATAGATGCAATTTTATGATTTACAGATGCACTTTTATAATGTATAGATGCACTTTTATAATGTATAGATGCACTTTTATGATGTATAGATGCACTTTTATAATGTATAGATGCACTTTTATGATGTACAGTACAGATGCACTTTTATGATGTATAGATGCACTTTTATGATGGACAGATGCACTTTTATGATGTATAGATTAGGGCTGGGATAAACGATTATTTTTTAAATGATTAATCTAGCGATTATTTTTTCGATGCATCGATTAATCTAACGATTCATTTTTCAGTCCGATTCGATTTTGATTCGATTCGATTATCGATTATCTCCCCATTAATTGACTAATAGCAATTTTTACATGTTGATTTTCATAACTGAATGAAAAAAACACAAATTCCTTAACATTGCAATATTTGTTTATTGCTCTTAAAATTCCAAAATAAAAGACTATACAAGTGCAAAGTAATGCATTCTTAGTCAGAGGTAGCATTCAATAAAACCTTGAAGCCTTGAAAACACATAGGCCTAGTTTACTGAAAAAAAGTGCAATCTGTCACGACACATTAAAGAGCCACAAAATAGTAGGCCTATTTATGGTTTAATTGTCGTTGACTGACCAAATTTGAAAGTTGAGACTTTATTAAATGTTACCTTCTTGGTCCTGTCTGTCAGCGCGTTGTCAGTGTCCTCTATGTATTTTTCACGACATTAATAGCTATAAGCACATACTTGCAGCAGTCTCGCACGCACTTGGAGCTCGTGCGAATTGCACATATAAAATGAAGTTAAGGAACAACCTCGATCCATCAGGAAACGCCACAGGTCGCTGCATTTCACTGCGCTTCATGACATTTTTTTCCTTTTGCGTGAAGAAGCCGTTCGCCGAGATGTGTTAAAAGATAGCGGAGTGCATTCATGATTATTAACGTTAGGCTTCCGGTATAATAATCATCCTGGCGCCGGGTCTGAGTGAGTCATTTACTCTTTAAAATAAAATACTTTATTTTACTCATTTAAGACTGCTCTTATGAGGACACTCGACAATACGGACAGTTTGGCATAATTTGTGTGTGTTATGGTTCGTTCAAGCCCGAAAGAGAACTCGATAGGCCTACTGACGCACATTTTTCTGTGGGTTGTGTGTGTGTGTGTGTGTGTGTACTTTAGAGGAACGAGTGCGTGCCGCCTTGCACTTCTAATAGTCTGATGAGCCACTCGTAGGAGCTCACTGGATCTTTGTTTTGGGTCTGACGAATTGACGCACATATTTTGCGTCAACGTAATCGATGACGTCGACGCGTTGTCCCAGCCCTAGTATAGATGCACTTTTATGATGTATAGATGCACTTTTATAATGTATAGATGCAATTTTATGATGTATAGATGCACTTTTATGATGTACAGTACATATGCACTTTTATGATGGATAGATGCACTTTTATGATGTATAGATGTACTTTTATGATGGATAGATGCACTTTTATGATGGATAGATGTACTTTTATTATGTATAGATGTACTTTTATGATGTATAGATGTACTTTTATGATGTATAGATGCACTTTTATGATGGATAGATGCACTTTTATGATGTATAGATGCACTTTTATGATGGATAGATGCACTTTTATGATGGACAGATGCACTTTTATGATGGATAGATGCACTTTTATGATGTATAGATGCACTTCTATGATGGATAGATGCACTTTTATGATGGACAGATAAACTTTTATGATGGATATATGCACTTTTATGATGGATAGATGTACTTTTATGATGGATATATGTACTTTTATGATGTATAGATGCACTTTTATGATGGATATATGTACTTTTATTATGTATAGATGTACTTTTATGATGGATAGATGTACTTTTATGATGTATAGATGCACTTTTATGATGGATAGATGCACTTTTATGATGGATATATATGTACTTTTATGATGGATAGATGTACTTTTATGATGGATAGATGTACTTTTATGATGTATAGATGCACTTTTATGATGGATAGATGTACTTTTATGATGTATAGATGCACTTTTATGATGGATAGATGCACTTTTATGATGTATAGATGCACTTTTATGATGGATATATGTACTTTTATTATGTATAGATGTACTTTTATGATGGATAGATGCACTTTTATGATGTATAGATGCACTTTTATGATGGATAGATGTACTTTTATTATGTATAGATGTACTTTTATGATGGATAGACGTACTTTTATTATGTATAGATGTACTTTTATGATGGATAGATGTACTTTTATTATGTATAGATGCACTTTTATGATGGATAGATGCACTTTTATGATGTATAGATGCACTTTTATGATGGACAGATAAACTTTTATGATGGATATATGCACTTTTATGATGTATAGGTGCACTTTTATGATGGATATATGTACTTTTATAATGTATAGATGCACTTTTATGATGTATAGATGCACTTTTATGATCGATAGATGTACTTTTATGATCGATAGATGCACTTTTATGATGTATAGATGCACTTTTATGATGGATAGATGTACTTTTATGATGGATAGATGTACTTTTATGATGTATAGATGCACTTTTATGATGGACAGATGCACTTTTATAATGGATAGATGTACTTTTATGATGGATAGATGTACTTTTATGATGTATAGATGCACTTTTATGATGAATAGATTCACTTTTATGATAGATAGATGCACTTCTATAATGTATAGATGGACTTTTATGATAATAGATGCACTTTTATGATGTATAGATGCACTTTTATGGACTTCAAAACAGAAACAGACATTTACTGCCATTATTAAGCTTGTTAGAAATCCAGGACATTTTTTAATATAACTCAGATTGTATTCGTCTGAAAGAAGAATGTTATATACACCTAGGATGACTTGAGGGAGAGTAAATCATGGGCTTATTTTCATTTCTGGGTGAACTATCCCTTTTAACACGCTCGTGTCCGGAGAGAAAGGCCTGACCTAAATAAGGCTGAGAGACTCGACATGTGACAGCCTGAAGCTGTGATAATGTGAGCCACGACCGGATGGGAGCCATATTGTCCAGATCTGACCTGTGTGTAATTGCACAAAAGTTCATCAGACTCTGATTTGAGTGTGAACACCTCACCTCTAATTAAAGCCTCTCCTGTGTTTTGTCAGTCTTTCTGCATTAATAACATTGTTACCTGCAGGTGATGTTTTTCAGGTCACGCCGGCATCTTTACTCGATGCTTTGAATGCAGATGTGACCAGCGGCTATGAAACGATCTGTCTGCGTTTATTTGCAGAACGAGCCACAGGGGAAATGAGCGTCTGCTTTAGGAACTCGCCGCAGGATCTCAGGTAGACTGACGGAAGACAGGATTCGTTTTCTTTTTAGTTTTTCCTTTTTAAAAAAGGACTAAATGGCTACATAAAACATTATAAAACATTGCAATAATGACAAGAACAAATTACATTAACTATACATTGCAACTGATATAAAAATATAAAAATAAAATATATAGGTATGCATATTTAATATATTTGAAGTATGTTCACTACTAGTTTTGAATAATTAAGATGTTTTAATGTTTTTGTCTCTTTTGCTCACCAAACCTGCATTTATTTGATCAAAAATACAGTAAAAAACAGTGAAATATTATTCCAATTAACAGCATTTATTTAAATTATATATACATTATAAATGTCTTTACTGTCACTTTTGATCAGTTTAATGCGTCCTTGATGAATAAAAATATTAATTTCCCTTTTTTTACTTACATCACACTTTTGAACAGTAATGTATGATGGTTTCCACAAAAATATTAAATGTTTTCACCATTGACAATAATCATAAATTATTTCTTGAGCATCAAATCATCATTTTAGAATGATTTCTGCATCACAGTTTCCACAAAAATATGAACTGTTTTCAACACTGATAATAATCATTAATGTTTCTTGAGCAGCAGATCTGCATTTACAGTAAAGTACATATTTATGTGTTTTATTTGATCAGTTCTTACATTTCCTGCTAATCAAACTCTGAGGTATTAGAATACTCAGACTATTTGCATACAATCTCCCTATCATTTTCATTAAATAGAATTAGAATTAGCCTTTATTTATTAAATAGTGAATTATGATCATAGATAGATGGACTCAGTCCTTTGTAAAGCCTTTTCCTCACACGTGTGTTATTCAGATTCCCTGCAGTGTTTTACTGTCTCTGAACGTCTCTATTCAAACCCTCATAAATCCATCGTCCCGTCATTAATATCAGTCACCCGTGAATCATTGAAACTCCATCATTCATGTGTGTTTCTGCTCTCTGAATCGATTCTCTCACTAATGGCTAGTGACCCCTGCACACGCACTGGAAACCAGCGACCAATGCTAAAGACACACACACACACACACACACACACACACACACTTATTTATTAACATGCATGCTTATGACATTTGCATATTCAATGCTAATGATGATTCACAATGGGGTGTGAGAAAGTCTGTAAAAAGCGTCTGTTTTCTTGGCTAATTTGATCAGTCGTCATCATTTTTTGAGAAAGGCTGTTCATGTGAGCGACACACATCATTAATAAAAGAACAAAGTGTGGCTCACCGCAGGGAACGTCATCATTAGAACAAGTACAAATATACATCTGAATTATTGCTAGTTTCACTTTCAGTTAAGAGTAAAATCACTTTCAATTGGGTCATATTTGCATTTCTGAGAGTCGGATTGTTGGTGCCGGGAATCATCTTTATTTTGGCCTTTTCTCTGCTCAGAAGGTCAGAGGTTAAAGGTCAGCAGGAATGGACTTCCTCCTTTGACAATGTGTCTATGAGATTACATTTTTACATAAAAAAAAATACTGAATCCCAGCTAACAAAAATGTTCTAAACATGTCTGCTAACATGCCAGTTAACTAATTAACATTAGTATTTCTGAATGTTCAAAACGTCTAGTTCATTAAATGTTTTAAAAATGCATCTTCTTGGTTATGTGATCGTTAATGGAAAATTCCATCGTATCATTCTTCAAACATTATGAAACGTTACATTTGAATGCTCTCTGAACATTCTGAAACAAGTAACATTTAAAAACTTTAGATGAACATCCAACTAAAATGTGTCAGAAATAAAACATAATGGATAATGTTTTTTGTGCTAAAGTTTGAGAACATTATTCAAGAGACCAGAGAACACTGAATAAACATTCTGTCAACATTACTGGAAGAACGTTTTGATCAACTTTGCCAGAACGTTCTGAGAATGTCCGGTGTTCACTGGGATGATGTTTGATTTGAACAAGTGCTTCTTTGCAGCTGCTTTAACATGTTATCATTGTCATCGTTTCCAGTGTGTTTACAGTCTGACCTCACCAGATAAACAGAATCAGCATCAGATCATCAGAATCATCAAATCATCATCAGATCATCATCAGATCATCATCATCATCATCATCAGATCATCGTCAGATCATCATCATCATCATCATCATCATCATCATCATCAGATCATCGTCAGATCATCATCATCATCATCATCATCATCATCAGATCATTGTCAGATCATCATCATCATCACATCATCATCATCAGAATCATCATCATCATCAGATCATCATCAGATCATCAGAATCATCATCATCATCAGATCATCAGAATCATCATCATCATCAGATCATCAGAATCATCATCATCATCACATCATCAGAATCATCATCAGATCATCATCATCATCATATCATCATCATCATCATCATCAGATCATCAGAATCATCATCATCATCAGATCATCAGAATCATCATCATCATCACATCATCATCAGATCATCAGATCATCATCATCATCAGAATCATCATCATCATCAGATCATCAGAATCATCATCAGATCATCAGATCATCATCATCATCATATCATCATCATCATCATCAGATCATCAGAATCATCATCAGATCATCATCATCATCATCAGATCATCAGAATCATCATCATCATCATCATCATCATCATCAGATCATCATCATCATCATCAGATCATCAGAATCATCATCAGATCATCATCATCATCATCATCATATCATCATCATCATCAGATCATCAGATCATCAGAATCATCATCATCATCAGATCATCAGAATCATCATCAGATCATCAGATCATCAGATCATCAGATCATCATCATCAGAATCATCATCATCATCAGATCATCAGATCATCAGATCATCAGATCATCATCATCAGATCATCAGATCATCAGATCATCAGATCATCAGAATCATCATCATCATCAGATCATCAGAATCATCATCAGATCATCAGATCATCAGATCATCAGATCATCAGAATCATCATCAGATCATCAGATCATCAGATCATCAGAATCATCATCAGATCATCATCATCATCATATCATCATCATCATCAGATCATCAGATCATCAGAATCATCATCATCATCAGAATCATCATCATCATCAGATCATCAGAATCATCATCAGATCATCATCAGATCATCATCAGAATCATCATCAGATCATCAGAATCATCATCAGATCATCATCATCATCATCAGATCATCAGATCATCAGAATCATCATCATCATCATCATCATCATCAGATCATCATCATCATCAGATCATCAGATCATCAGAATCATCATCATCATCATCATCATCATCATCATCATCATCAGATCATCAGAATCATCATCAGATCATCATCATCATCAGATCATCAGAATCATCATCATCATCAGATCATCAGAATCATCATCATCATCACATCATCAGAATCATCATCAGATCATCATCATCATCATATCATCATCATCATCATCATCAGATCATCAGAATCATCATCATCATCAGATCATCAGAATCATCATCATCATCACATCATCATCAGATCATCAGATCATCATCATCATCAGAATCATCATCATCATCAGATCATCAGAATCATCATCAGATCATCATCATCATCATCATCAGATCATCAGATCATCAGATCATCATCATCATCATATCATCATCATCATCATCAGATCATCAGAATCATCATCAGATCATCATCATCATCATCAGATCATCAGATCATCAGAATCATCATCATCATCATCATCATCATCATCAGATCATCATCATCATCATCAGATCATCAGAATCATCATCAGATCATCATCATCATCATATCATCATCATCATCAGATCATCAGATCATCAGAATCATCATCATCATCAGAATCATCATCATCATCAGATCATCAGAATCATCATCAGATCATCATCAGATCATCATCAGAATCATCATCAGATCATCAGAATCATCATCAGATCATCATCATCATCATCAGATCATCAGATCATCAGAATCATCATCATCATCATCATCATCATCAGATCATCATCATCATCAGATCATCAGATCATCAGAATCATCATCATCATCATCATCATCATCATCATCATCATCAGATCATCAGAATCATCATCAGATCATCATCATCATCAGATCATCATCAGATCATCAGAATCATCATCATCATCATCATCATCATCATCAGATCATCATCATCATCATCATCAGATCATCAGATCATCAGATCATCATCAGATCATCATCATCATCAGATCATCATCAGATCATCAGAATCATCATCATCATCATCATCATCAGATCATCATCATCATCATCAGATCATCATCATCATCATCATCATCAGATCGTCATCAGATCATCATCAGATCATCAGAATCATCATCAGATCGTCATCAGATCATCATCAGATCATCATCATCATCATCATCATCATCATCATCATCAGATCATCATCAGGGCCCGTATGTATAAAACTTATAAGAAATGCTCTTAAGAATAGTCTTAAGCTTTGACTTAAGTGTCAAAAAATACTTAGTAAAAAGTAGGACTTCTCTAAGAGTAGGAGACTTTTATAAAGCAGCTAAAAGCAACTTTCAGTAAAGTATAAGACTGATTCTTAAGTGCTGACTGAAGTGGCACTTAAGTGCTGCAAACTAAGGACTACAATGTTGTTAACCCAAAATGGCTGCCCTTAATCACTAATTAAGCCAATAGTGAACCAGCAAGGGTGAGGTCACAGCAGCATGACACCAATCATTTAATGTAATTATAATAAAATAATTTAATTAAGACACTGAAACTTCAATATTTAGATGTATTTTTTTTAAATTGCTTTGCATTGTGCCAAATTATCACAAATTAGTATTGAAGGAAAATTGACAGATTCATCCTTTATTCAAATAGTATTAAAAATGTGTTAAATGTTTTGTAAGCGTATTGTGTAGTTGTGCCTGGAGTCAATTGTTTATTTGTGATAACACAATGAAACATTCCAAATTGTACAGACATAATTTTTAGCCAGGCTGTCATACAAAGAAATTATGAACACGTGAAAAAACAACAAAGGACAATTAAATATTAATAAATGACTATGTTGCAGACAATGTATGATTTTTTTTCTCCTGTGAGCTTTTTAGTTTTTCTAAAACCTGTAGCTGTAGTTTGCCCTTTTTTGTCACTTAATATTCAACAATATTATTGATCTCCTGCATTGACACAGTTATATGAGAACTGAACTGAGCTGGACGATGACATCACTGTTTTCACCAGAGTGGCTGTATAGATAAATGAACTAAATAGATAACTAATGATTTTTACAATGGAAATTAAAGCTTTAACGTAAGTTTCTGCCAGGAAGACTAAATTGTCACGTCACTTAAGTCCGCTCGGTAACGTTACAAAGCGGACCTAACAGTACTGATCCACTTGTCCGTGCGACACTTCTGTCGCGCCGCACTCCACTTTGGGGACGTTCGAAAAGTCCCTTGTTTGCCTTTTTATCTATCCAATCGTGTTCTAATACTTGTAGTATAAAAGATAGGTAGGCCTACTTACACACGAATGAGTTCGAAGATGCTGGCGCCTATATTCCCCTGCATCCTACCCATCACCACCAGGATGGTCCCTTCCCATACTGTCCCTCCCGGGGGTCCTTCATCTGTCCATACCTCATACCTCCCAGGGGTCCTTCATCTGTCCATACCTCATACCTCCCGGGGGTCGGCTGCACCCCTGCCTTCATCCTCAGCCAGGAAATGCAGTTTCCGTACCCTCGGATCGCGAGTTACGGACGGGGTACGCCAAATAACTTTATAACACAATACGTGCTTGCTGGGCTGTTAATAAATGTATATACTTTGTCTACAGAAATAAAAGTGACTTGAAATAATTGTGTCAGATAAATACATTCTCTAAGTTTAGTGTTTTGTTCTTCCCTCATATTTTAAAATATTTAAAAAATATAAATATAAAAATATTTTCCTCATAATTTGATGGTTTAAGCAAACTTGTAGGGTCATTTTAAAAAAAAAAACTCTGCACATCACTTTTGGTCACCACTGTATATTTGGTGTGGTCAGTGTCACAATTGTGCTATTCAAGAGCCTGCTAACTGTGGACTGAAGGGCCCCGAGTCATCACAGGTGCACTGCTGCATTCCAGTCGCCAAAAAATACAATTATTACTTTCATTTCATTGCTATAAAATTTCTTAAAGGTAAGTTAAACAAATAATACCTTGATGATTCAACTTTTTTAGCATTTGATAAACTCATTTAACTACAATACATCATATTTTCGTTGAAAAGCGCAATGCTGCGTCCTCTCTGCTGCCATCTTGTTACTCCTAACTAGGTTAGGAGACCTCTCCAGCTCTCTTAAATAATTTAGGAGCTGAGACCAAGTCTTAACACTTAGGAACCTTCATGAATCACACTTATTCTTAAGTTTAGGAATAAGAGTAAAATTATGTAATTCTTAGAATTTTGACAGACTTGAGACTAAAATTTTACTCTGAGAGGCTTTATACATATGGGCCCAGATCATCATCATCATCAGATCATCATCAGATCATCATCATCATAAGATCATCAGATCATCATCATCAGATCATCAGAATCATCATCATCATCATCATCAAATAATCAGAATCATCATCAGATCATCATCATCATCATCATCATCATCATTATCATCATCATCAGAACATCATCAGATCATCATCAGATCATCATCATCATCATCAGATCATCATCATCAGATAATCAGAATCATCATCAGATCATCATCATCATCATCATCATCATCATCAGAACATCATCAGATCATCATCAGATCATCATCATCATCATCATCATCATCAGATAATCAGAATCATCATCAGATCATCATCATCATCATCATCATCAGAACATCATCAGATCATCATCAGATCATCATCAGATCATCATCATCAGATCATCATCATCATCATCATCATCATCATCAGATCATCATCAGATCATCATCAGATCATCAGATCATCATCATCAGATCATCAGATCATCAGATCATCATCAGATCATCAGATCATCAGATCATCATCATCAGATCATCATCATCAGATCATCAGATCATCAGATCATCAGATCATCATCATCAGATCATCATCAGATCATCATCATCAGATCATCATCAGATCATCAGATCATCAGATCATCATCATCAGATCATCAGATCATCAGATCATCAGATCATCATCATCAGATCATCATCAGATCATCATCATCAGATCATCATCAGATCATCATCATCAGATCATCATCATCAGATCATCATCATCATCATCAGATCATCAGATCATCAGATCATCATCATCAGATCATCAGATCATCAGATCATCATCAGATCATCATCATCAGATCATCATCATCAGATCATCATCATCAGATCATCATCAGATCATCATCATCAGATCATCATCAGATCACATCAGATCATCATCATCAGATCATCATCATCAGATCATCATCAGATCATCATCATCAGATCATCATCATCAGATCATCATCAGATCATCATCATCAGATCATCATCAGATCATCATCAGATCATCATCATCATCATCATCATCATCATCATCAGATCATCATCATCAGATCATCATCAGATCATCATCATCAGATCATCATCATCATCATCATCATCATCAGATCATCATCATCATCATAATATCATCATCAGATCATCATCATCATCAGATCATCATCAGATCATCATCATCAGATCATCATCAGATCATCATCATCATCATCATCAGATCATCACATCATCATCAGATCATCATCATCATCAGAATCATAAGATCATCATCATCATCAGATCATCATCAGATCATCATCAGATCATCATCATCATCAGATCATCAGAATCATCAGAATCATCAGAATCATCTTCAGATCATCAGATCATCAGAATCATAAGATCATCATCATCATCATCAGATCATCATCAGATCATCATCAGATCATCATCATCATCATCATCATCAGATCATCATCAGATCATCATCAGATCATCATTATCAGATCATCATCATCATAAGATCATCATCATCATCATCATCAGATCATCATCAGATCATCATCATCAGATCATCAGATCATCATAAGATCATCATCATCATCATCATCATCATCATCATCATCATCATCAGATCATCAGATCATCATCAGATCATCATAAGATCATCATCATCATCATCATCATCATCATCATCATCATCAGATCATCAGATCATCAGATCATCAGATCATCATCAGATCATCAGAATCAGAAGCGCAGGTTTCCAGGGCCAGATCATAAACTCTCAGTGAATTGATTTTGTGTCGCACACGTGTTCATTATTTGCCTTCCACAGAGCACAGAGAGTTTGAGCCCTTTATCACGGCCCTGTTACACCTGTGTGTGCGAAACACAACTCTCACCTGAGCTCATACTGAGATACATCATCACACGAGACTCAGGTAAAGACTGTGTTTTATACACCGGGTGGCCAAGTCTGTGGAATTGAGCTTGTTTTATATTGTTTCACCGGGTTGATTTTAAAAGTTGCAACTGCCCAGCGCTTCGATTCCCATCGGCTCGTTTGATTGGCCATTAGGCTGTTTTTGTTGGCAACCCTGTTTATATACAGCATTATTAAATGAGCAGATGAATAATGTATAGATATCATGTCAACATGAGCTCAAGATTGACTTGTTCCCCTAACGTTCTGCAAACCTAGAAAGAACATTACATTTCCATTAGGAAAACTTCCAACTGAACACAAAAATATTGTGCATTGTTATTTTTGTATCATTTATATAGTTTTATTACTATTTTTAATTATATTATATTTTTATATTTTCTGTTTTTAGTTAAAGTTTAGTTGAAGTTTTAGTCATTTTGTTGTGTGTTTTTATCATTTTTATTCGTTTATATATATATATATATATATATATATATATATATATATATATATATATGTCAATAAAGTTTTTATTTAGTTTTAGTTTTAGTTATTTTAGTACTCCAGCTTCAAATAACTGAACATGTTGCCCTGGAAGCTAGCTGAAATAAAACAACGTGGAGACTTTTGTTATATTTGTAGGCAATGTTTTTATTTGTTGGTTTTATAGTCAATGATAATAACTGTGGCTCTGGGGACGTTCTGGGAATCAGACGCTCTTGAGTGTTTGAGAGTCTTGCAGGGAAAGAAACTCCAGTGTTTCTGTGCCATGTTCTGGGATAAGTTGTTGGACGTGTGAGAAATCACAGGCTTAACGGCTTCCTTTAATATAAGTTTGTATTTTTATGATGAAATAGTGCCAAGTTTCTTGGGTTCATTTTTATTTGCACTCCATCAGAGGAATGGAACGGCCCGTTAGCTCTTTGTGAGTGTGTATGTATAATCTCTGTGCGCTTTAATTGGCCTGTCTTCTGTGTGTGTCGTGAGTTCAGGAAAACACACTCATGAAACCGGAGAAACGGTGTTTGAGAGGGAAAGACACACGGAGTGATTCCAAGCGTGAAAAGTTGAACTGATATTTAAAGCCGGCCTATTAGCAATTAAAGATAACGAAACTCAGGGTCATTAGGGCGTGTGACCGGGCCTGTCCCGCGTGTTTCTCTCCGTGTGTGTGTGTGTGTGTGCGACAGAGGTGATGTCACCCACCTAATAAGCATTAGACTGGACGCTCTGGAGGTATTAGTTTAGAGCGCCGGGCACATCCGTGTTTAATGAGGACCAATTTGGGCTGGATATGATGAAACATGCAGAATCTTCTGAAATAAAGCGCCGTCTCTGAGACGCATCGCGATGGACAAGCCGTGGTCGTGTGTGGCAGTCTGCCATCATTTACCCCACAACTTTCTGCCTTTAACTCCTGCCATATGGACAGTTTATATGTTTTTATATAGACCGTGTGTTAAGACATCAGAGGAGAACACACACACACACACACACACACGCACACGTGCACACACACACACACACACACACACACATTATTCTGCGTTTAAGACGGTGGTTTCGAACTGGGGTCCACAAAGGAGTGCAGAAAAAGTTTAGAGAAAAACAGTGTAAAAAAAAAATAAGAAGAAAAAAGACATTCAATAAATAAATATATATTAGATTAAATAAATAATACATCTATGGGTAGAATTTTTTTTTTATATTTGAATATTTTCTAAATCATATTTTGCAGATATTTATAATGTAAATTTTTCACAGTAAAAATTGTGTCTTTCTACAAGAAACTACATAGATGCCTTTTACATGTTATGATGGGGCTTCTTCACGTGAATATGATCATATTTGGGGTTTGTGACATTTAAAAGACTGAAAATATATGCAGCAGCAAAGCAAATCTATTGTCCACCAAAGCCTGATACATTAACATTGCCATAATTAATAAAACACTAAATCTACTCAGAGAGTTGTCATGTCTATCACAAAGACAATCCCAGAATGCACTGTAACAAGCTCCTTAAATCAACACCGGAATTCACAAAACTCATCACAATGCATAAAGTGATATTACTGCAGTCAATACTGATTTTATTCAGAATTGAAAAGTACTGAAAATAATTCAATCGAAATCAAAATGGACTAAAATGGACTTTTAGTGCTATCAAATCATCTAACATAAGTTTGTAAATACATACAATGAGCAACAAGCTCATGTTGAACTGTATTGAAATCAATTGCATGAGACATCGTCCTGTGTGCGTCACATGAAGTGTGCTCTCTGTGTAGTGTGCGTCAAATGAAGTGTGCTCTCTGTGTAGTGTGCGTCACATGAAGAGTGCTCTCTGTGTAGTGTGCGTCACATTAAGTGTGCTCTCTGTGTAGTGTGCGTCACATTAAGTGTGCTCTCTGTGTAGTGTGCGTCACATTAAGTGTGCTCTCTGTGTAGTGTGCGTCACATGAAGTGTGCTCTCTGTGTAGTGTGCATCACATGAAATGTGCTCTCTGTGTAGTGTGCGTCACATGAAGTGTGCTCTCTGTGTAGTGTGCGTCACATGAAGAGTGCTCTCTGTGTAGTGTGCGTCACATGAAGTGTGCTCTCTGTGTAGTGTGCGTCACATGAAGTGTGCTCTCTGTGTATCACATGAAGTGTGCTCTCTGTGTAGTGTGCGTCACATGAAGTGTGCTCTCTGTGTAGTGTGCATCACATGAAGTGTGCTCTCTGTGTAGTGTGCGTCACATGAAGTGTGCTCTCTGTGTAGTGTGCGTCACATGAAGTGTGCTCTCTGTGTAGTGTGCGTCACATGAAATGTGCTCTCTGTGTAGTGTGCGTCACACGAAGTGTGCTCTCTGTGTAGTGTGCGTCACATGAAGTGTGCTCTCTGTGTAGTGTGCGTCACATGAAATGTGCTCTCTGTGTAGTGTGCGTCACATGAAGAGTGCTCTCTGTGTAGTGTGCGTCACATGAAGTGTGCTCTCTGTGTAGTGTGCGTCACATGAAATGTGCTCTCTGTGTAGTGTGCGTCACATGAAATGTGCTCTCTGTGTAGTGTGCGTCACATGAAGTGTGCTCTCTGTGTAGTGTGCGTCACATGAAGTGTGCTCTCTGTGTAGTGTGCGTCACATGAAGAGTGCTCTCTGTGTAGTGTGCGTCACATGAAGTGTGCTCTCTGTGTAGTGTGCGTCACATGAAGAGTGCTCTCTGTGTAGTGTGCGTCACATGAAGAGTGCTCTCTGTGTAGTGTGCGTCACATGAAATGTGCTCTCTGTGTAGTGTGCGTCACATGAAGTGTGCTCTCTGTGTATCACATGAAGTGTGCTCTCTGTGTAGTGTGCGTCACATGAAGTGTGCTCTCTGTGTAGTGTGCATCACATGAAGTGTGCTCTCTGTGTAGTGTGCGTCACATTAAGTGTGCTCTCTGTGTAGTGTGCGTCACATGAAGTGTGCTCTCTGTGTAGTGTGCGTCACATGAAGTGTGCTCTCTGTGTAGTGTGCGTCACATGAAATGTGCTCTCTGTGTAGTGTGCGTCACACGAAGTGTGCTCTCTGTGTAGTGTGCGTCACATGAAGTGTGCTCTCTGTGTAGTGTGCGTCACATGAAATGTGCTCTCTGTGTAGTGTGCGTCACATGAAGAGTGCTCTCTGTGTAGTGTGCGTCACATGAAGTGTGCTCTCTGTGTAGTGTGCGTCACATGAAATGTGCTCTCTGTGTAGTGTGCGTCACATGAAATGTGCTCTCTGTGTAGTGTGCGTCACATGAAGTGTGCTCTCTGTGTACTGTGCGTCACATGAAATGTGCTCTCTGTGTAGTGTGCGTCACATGAAGTGTGCTCTCTGTGTAGTGTGCGTCACATGAAGTGTGCTCTCTGTGTAGTGTGCGTCACATGAAGAGTGCTCTCTGTGTAGTGTGCGTCACATGAAATGTGCTCTCTGTGTAGTGTGCGTCACATGAAGTGTGCTCTCTGTGTAGTGTGCGTCACATGAAATGTGCTCTCTGTGTAGTGTGCGTCACATTAAGTGTGCTCTCTGTGTAGTGTGCGTCACATGAAGAGTGCTCTCTGTGTAGTGTGCGTCACATGAAGTGTGCTCTCTGTGTAGTGTGCGTCACATGAAGAGTGCTCTCTGTGTAGTGTGCGTCACATTAAGTGTGCTCTCTGTGTAGTGTGCGTCACATGAAGAGTGCTCTCTGTGTAGTGTGCGTCACATGAAATGTGCTCTCTGTGTAGTGTGCGTCACATGAAGTGTGCTCTCTGTGTAGTGTGCGTCACATGAAATGTGCTCTCTGTGTAGTGTGCGTCACATGAAATGTTCTCTCTGTGTAGTGTGCGTCACATGAAGAGTGCTCTCTGTGTAGTGTGCGTCACATTAAGTGCGTGTTTGAGTCACTTGTAAGGTTTTAGTAGGCATCGGTCTCTCCTGACACTCTTTGATTCGTGACGGTCAGATGTTCTCAAACGAGGCCCTGAAGGGTTTTTTCATAAGAACCCTGTGATGATTTTTCCCGCATAATTTTACTCAACCGAAATGTAGTTTTTCCACGAACTTTTTCCAGGAGGACACAGATCTCCTCACAGCACAATAAAGATCAATGCTTCACGGTAATTTTACGGGATAATTAGAAACGTCTTGGAGCTTTGCTGGTGAAAAAGAGCAAAAGTCCCCGAGTTCACTTGTAAGGGAGCCAGAGAAACGCTGGGCCTCAGGACAGCAGAGAAGAGCTGAGAGCTTCAGAGGAGCACTTGGGAAGGTCATTAGACCTCAGGTTTATCTGGGAAAAGGAAGCGTTAGCTCTGTCACGGTAAATATGACCAGATTTTCTCAGGAATTATGTATAATGGTGTCAGGAAGGTCCAGTTCAGCTCGCAGTGCTTTTGTGAATCTAAATGTTTATGAAAATCATTAGGTCTGTGGATCGCTCCGGGCCTTGGGAAAGTGTTTGAGCGTAAGAATCATTCACAACCACGATCATTTAATATTATTATACTTTGAAGGGATGGATCAGTCAAAAATGAAAATTCATTATTTACTCACCGTCATCTCACTCTGTGGGTTTCTTTCTTCTTCTGAGATGTTCAAGATCGTTTCCATACAATGAAAGTGAAAACAGAACTAATACAGCAGTTCATATTGTGTTATATTCCATGTCTTCTGAAGTCAAATGTGTGAGGACTGAAATATTATGATAATTCGCTAAAATTATGTGTAGCTGGGAAATCTCATTCACTCTTCTGCATAATTAAACTTCATCATAATGTGACGTGTTTTCAATATATGGAAACGTGAATATTAATATTAATGTTAATGTTTTGAATTAGCAATTTTTTTGTTTTGTCATTTTTATTAGTTTTTGAATGTCTATATAGCTTTATTACTTCTTATTTCAGTTTTACTCATTTACATTTATTTTAGTATTTTTTTTTATTCTATATACATTTATTTTATTTCAGTTATTTATTTCATTTTATTTATTTTTTTTTAAATAGCAAAAGTTTTTCTTCATAAAGTTTTAGTCATAACACTTTACAATAAGGTTTCATTAGCTAAGATTAGTTAAATATTTAACTAATATGAACTAACAATGAGCAATAGTCAAGCAAGTCACCTTATTTGTATACAATACATGCCTTACAGTGTTTAATAATCTTTGTTAGAGTTAATAAAAACACAACAGTTTATGTCAGCTCAAGTCTATTAAGTAATATGAAGAGATACAGCTTTTGATTTGAATATGTTGAAATTAATCAAACTGTAGAAGTATTTCTCGTCATCATCATCATCATCATCTTCTTCCGCTTATCCGGGGCCGGGTCGCGGGGGCAGCAGTCTAAGCAGAGATGCCCAGACTTCCCTCTCCCCAGACACTTCCTCCAGCTCTTCCGGGTGGACACCGAGGCGTTCCCAGGCCAGCCGGGAGACATAATCCCTCCAGCGTGTCCTAGGTCTTCCCCGGGCTCTCCTCCCGGAGGGATGCACCAGGAAGACCTCCCCGGGAAGGCGTCCAGGAGGCATCTGGAACAGATGCCCAAGCCACCTCAGCTGGCCCCTCTCGATGTGGAGGAGCAGCGGCTCTACTCTGAGCTTCTCCCGAGTGACCGAGCTCCTCATACTATCTCTAAGGGATCAGCCACCCTGCGGAGAAAGCTCATTTCGGCCGCCTGTAGGATTGGTTGGGCAAACTCCCATGAACCCTCCAGCACCTGGAGAGGGTATAGAGCTGGTCCAGTGTATCTCGACCGGGACGAAAACCACACTGTTCCTCCTGAATCAGAGGTTCGACTATCGGCCGAATTCTCCTCTCCAGTACCCTGACTTTCTCCGGGAGGCTGAGAAGTGTGATCCCCCTATGGTTGGAACACACCCTCCGGTCCCCCTTCTTAAAAAGAGGAACCACCACCCCGGTCTGCCAGCCCAAAGGTACTGTCCCCGACCGCCACGTGATGTTGCAGAGGCATGTCAGCCAAGACAGCCCCACAACATCCAGAGACTTGAGGTACTCAGGGCGGATCTCATCCACCCCCCGCCTTGCCACCGAGGAGCTTCTTGACTACCTCTGTGACTTCAGCTAGGGTGATGGACGAGTCCACCTCCGAGTCCTCGGCCTCTGCTTCCTCAATGGAAGACGTGTCGGTGGGATTGAGAAGATCCTTGAAGTATTCCTTCCACCGTCCGACGACATCCCCAGTCGAGCTCAACAGCTGCCCACCTCCATTGTAAACAGTGTTGGTTGGGCACTGCTTCCCTCTCCTGAGGGGCCGGACGGTTTGCCAGAATCTCTTCGAGGCCAACCGGTAGTCCTTCTCCATGGCCTCACCGAACTCCTCCCAGGCCCGATTTTTTGCCTCCACAACCACCCGTGCTGCAGTCCGCTTGGCCTGCCGGTACCCGTCAGCTGCCTCAGGAGTCCCACAAGCCAGCCAGGCCCGATAGGACTCCTTCTTCAGCTTGACGGCATCCCTTACTTCCGGTGTCCACCACCGGGTTCGGGGATTGCCACCTCGACAGGCACCGGGGACCTTACGGCCACAGCTCCAAGCGGCCGCGTCGACAATGGAGGTGGAGAACATGGTCCACTCGGACTCAATATCTCCAGACTCCCTCGGGATCCGGTCGCAGCTCCGTCGGAGGTGGGAGTTGAAGATGTCTCTGACAGGGGACTCGGCCAAACGTTCCCAACAGACCCTCACAGTACGTTTGGGTCTGCCGAGTCTGTCCAGCTTCTTCCCCCGCCATCGGATCCAACTCACCACTAGGTGATCAGCTGACAGCTCCGCCCCTCTCTTCACCCAAGTGTCCAATACATACGGCCGAAGGTCGGATGAAACGACCACAAAGTCGATCATGGACCTCCGGCCTAGGGTGTCCTGGTGCCACTTGCACTGATGGACACCCTTATGTTTGAACAGTGTTCGTTATGGACAAGCTGTAACTTGCACAGAAGAACACCACTCGGGTTAAGATCAGGGAGGCCGTTTCTTCCAATCACGCCCCTCCAGGTGTCACTGTCGTTGCCCACGTGGGCATTGAAGTCCCCCAGTAAAACAACGGAGTCCCCAGTCGGAGCACTTTCCAGCACCCCTCTCAGAGACTCCAAGAAGAGTCTGCCGTTCGGCCCGTAGGCACACACGACAGTGAGAGACCCCCGACCCGAAGGTGCAGGGAAGTGACCCTCTCGTTCCCCGGGGGGAACTCCAACACATGGCGGCTGAGCTGGGGGGCTATAAGCAAACCCACACTAGCCCACCACCTCTCACCATGGACAACTCCAGAGTGGTAAAGAGTCCATCCTCTCTCAAGGAGTGTGGTTCCAGAGCCCAAGCCTTGCGTGGAGATAATCCCGACTATCTCTAGTCGGTACCTCTCAACCTCACACACAATCTCAGGCACCTTCCCCGCCAGCGAGGTGACGTTCCACGTCCCTAAAGCTAGTTTCCGTGTCCAGGGATCGGGCTGTCGAGGCGCCCGCCTTCGACTGCCGCCCGATCCACTTTGCACCAGCCCCTTACGGTCCCTCCTGCAAGTGGTGAGCCCACGGGAGGGCGGCCCCACGTCACTCCTTCGGGCTGAGCCCTGCCGGGCCCCATGGGGGAGGCCCGGCCACCAGGCACTCGCATACGAGCCCCAACCCCGGGCCTGGTTCCAGGGTAGGGCCCCGCCTGCGCCATGCTGGGTGACGTCACGGTCCTCGTTCTTAATTCAATCAGCATTTCTCAATGGTAGTTTATGACGCTGGGTTAGTGTTAGGGTGTAAAGTAAAGTGTTAGTGTTTCAGTTTTAGTTTACTATAATAACCAGCCTGTTTCAGCTCCAGCAAAACAAATAACCTTCTGCGTAATATTTTCACATTGCACAAGTGATGATGTCAGGAAACCTTTCCAGAGCATGTGCAGAAATCATCATATCTGAGTGCAGAACATTAATATTTCACTGCCATTCAAAGGATCTCAACATTAGTGAGTGCATTAACATAAAGAATCCATATGTTTACCATCAGTGTTTTTATTAATAGTGATCTGTCTGAGTTATTGGGCGACTAATACAGTAATGGAGCAGCGGCTTCATAATTCATGATGAACTGTTGTCAACAAACTGCAATATATATAAGACACAATAATGAATATACATTTAGCTCATCACTGACTGTGCGAGCGCCTTCAGCTTCTTCTTCCATACCAGTCAAAAGTGTAATTGAATCTATTCTTAAATACATACATCAAAAGTTCCCAGCGCAGACTCTGAGGAGATGATCCAGATGGCCAGCGTTGCTTTTATTAGAAAACAGAGAGTGTCTTCCAGGAGTAAATGAAGGCAAAAGAGAGATAAAACTCTGGCCGTTTGTGTCCGATCACGAATACATGGGTTTTATGTCTCCAGCGTGACACGGGTTTATGTCTTCAGGGCAGCGGAGACAAATCTGAGAAATAAAACCCTTCCTGAAACTAACAAATGAGCTTGATCAATATTAAAGCTCTTTATGTTTTAGATTCCCATGTTCAGCGCAGAATCCGCATAAACGGCACATTATTCCAAACAAACATAAGAGACGCTTTCGCCTGTGGGTGAAATTCTGAATTCTGATGAAGAGATGTTTGTTATTTCTCTCTTTATGTGCATTATGAGCTCAAAATCAAGATGGATGCAACATTAATATACTGGAGACTTCTTATTATTATCCACTAGTTTTGCGCATATTAATTCAGAACTCGATTTAGTGGAAATAATATCTAATAATCAAGTAGGAGACCAGACATATTTCTATAAGACTTCTGCAGTTCCTCCTACTTTATTCATATTTGTTTATTCATATTTGTTTATTCATTCATCTGCTTACTTATTTATTTACCTGTTTATAACTGAATGGATTAAACCTCCTCCAGAGAGTCCCGACTATGAAAGTTTCAGTCAATAATATTTACATCGCTGGCCGTGATTTCTGTGGGCCGGTTTATGTAGGTTACCATCGCTAAGTTAAAATGCAAATTGCCTTATCAGCTGGGACTCACAAACAGACAGCATTCTGATTGATTTAATAACTGCTTTTATCTTTCAAAGTGTTAATTAGCCGAGATGTGCCGCGCTTTCAATGTCGTCTTTCTGCGGCACTGAACAAGAGCATTACAGAGACTCGTTTCCTCAGCGCTCTTCCTCTTCTGCAGCTTTACACGGACTTAAAAACCTATTTAAATAAGTTTAAAAGCACAGAAAGCCTGCAGACTCAGAGCTGCGTATCTCGTGTGCTTCAGTCGTTGTTAAAGTTATAGATTTTGAGACCAGTTTTGAAGGTCTCCCTCTGGATTTTCTCTCACGAATGAGTGGATATCACTAAATATCCAGAGCATTGTCTGGTTTATTTGTTAACATCATTACTGTGATTGCATGTAACACTTATTTCTATTTCTTATTTCTTTTGTTACTGTTGTTCCAGGTCAGAAATCAATGAGGGATTGTGTCAGAAATGTCACCAAAATTCAAGATATGATTGAAAAAAAGTACTTGTTTGAGATCTTGTTTTTTTATATTATAACATATTATTTAATTAAGTGATATCACAAGAGAGCTGTTTTGAATATGAGCACAATGCATATGTGATATTGATTTTATACAAACATTTGATAAATAAAATGCTACTTTTAAAACATTATTTATGCATTTTTAAGCTCCGTGTCAGGGTCACCAGCTCCTCACAACATTTCCCAGCATCCTCCCTGGCCCTCGCCTGCACACACTTCCCAATCAGAGCTCGCTGTCATCTGTCATCTGTCACCTGACACCTGTCACTCATCATCATCCAGCACTAACTCTTCCCACTGCAGTTCACCAGTGTCTGGCCTCTCGTTCCCTCAAAGAGCTGTGATCTCTCAGTCTTCTGCCTCGATCTCCAGGTCAGATCCTGCAACAGATAAGACCGTTACTCGTCCTGAACACTATTCTGCAGTTCCCCTGCTTCCATCACTGCGATCTAACAACGACTTCTGCAAATAAATCTGTTTATCACTTTACCTGTGTGAATCTTCTGCTTCATGGCACTCTGCAGTGTTTGATTTAATTTGATTGTTAACAGCTCTATATAGTGTCTTATTATTCTAAGATTAAGATTTCTGGTCTTGGTCTTGGTCTCAACACACTATTCTTGTTCTGGTCTTGATTTCAACACACACTGGTCTGGTCTTGGTGTTGGTTTCAACACACACAAGTCTTGGTCTTGGTTTCAACACACACTAGTATTGGTCTTGGTTTATACACACTGGTCTGGTATTGGTCTTGTTTTAAACACACACTGGTCTGGTCTGGTCTTGGTCTCAACCACTCAAAGTCTTGGTCTTGACTTGGGCTTAGTTTAGGTGGTCCTGACTAACACACTAGTTAAGATATAAAAATATCATAGAATATAATTTTCCATCATAATATTATAACATACTGTCAATGCTTGATATTATTTAGATATTTACTGAAAATTTCTATGATAAGGCAAGACACTACAGGTGAGAAGTGTAAAATAATACTAATATGTTCACCAGTTGATCAATCACAGTACATTAAGACAATGGCTTTGTATTGCAAGTTTTCTGAAATGTTGGCAATGAGGCATTGTCTAATTAAAGCTGCAGTCCGTAACTTTTTTGGGTTAAAAATTATCCAAAATACATTTTTGAGAAAGTACATAACCAGCCAGTGTTCAAAACTCTCTGCTTGCCGTAGCTCGATTCTAAATGGTAAGCTTGTGATAATGTTTTTAACTCCAGTGGATTTCCGCGGGAAATTCGAGCATGTGTTTGTGTCATTACGTCACATCTGAACACATACAGAGAGTCTCGGCTAGTAGACTACGAGTGTGAGGATGTTGGAGGAGGAGATTATAGACTTTTCTCACAGCACTTGATATTATTACACTTATTAATTTGATGGCGGATCCAGAGAGGTTCAAACGCAATCACCAACTGGAGATACACCCGCTGTAAAATGTAAAAGACTTGGGAGTGGCTCCAGAAGAAAAGAGACTGTAACCGCGGAAACAAGGATAATATCGGAAGGGCTTTTGAAAGGTGGAGTGAACTCTGTGTTTTGAAGGGGTTTAAAACTAACGCAGAGACGGCTTTTTTCTGCTGGACAGGTAAGACATTTCAGTGGTTCAATTATGTAACAGTAGCGCACGTGTTCACTTAATTCACACAGTTACGGAGTACTGAACTACAGGTAGCCCTAATACACATTAAATGTAGTCACGCAGAGCTGATGTTGTTCACATTAACAATTTGAGAACAAAGTATAATTTCCACGTTTAGACGTGATATGATAAGCGATCGTTAGATTTAATCAGCGTGATTTACTGCAATGCTTTTTTCCCCTTAGTTGGTCAGATCAAAAGTGGATGTTACTCGTTCAGGACATTTTCCGGGTGAATATTCTTATGTTGGTCATACTTCCCTAAAGTGTAATCTGTCATTGTGAACGCCAGTCTCACACCGGCGACTGACAGCCGCACATTCTCCTCAAAACACCGGATTCATCCGCGCCGTGCCGAGCCGAGGCACAACCCACGTAAAGCTGATCATTCCGCCAATAACTGCAATTGCAGATTTCAACAGAGATGGCGACAAAGAGGAAAAACTACGGACTGCAGCTTTAAATATGCACTCATTTGCAAACATTCCCAGAACAGAAATCTGAACATTAGATAAAGTCAGGTTCAATATTCTAGTTTGATTTTGTCGACATATTAAAGGTTTTTGCAGACAGAAAACAAACAAGTTTAGGATTTTTTTTTGTTGTTGTATAAATCAGGAGCATGATATCTGAACAACCCTTCAGAATATAGATATGAATAAAACTGTAAAGTTTGGTGTGTGTGAAGCTGCTGAAGTGGAGATTTCACACTCAAACTAAAGATTGAAACCTTCAGGAAGATATATGGAGCAAAATAGAGCTCAAAACTGAACACTCGTCTTGCCTTTAGAGTCTTAAAAAATAAATGTGGCGTGTTAATAATGATGACTTTAAAATGTCAATGTTTCAATGTTACTACTCGTTATAAGTTCAAAAGTAGAAGAAGTGTATAAAGTGAACAGAATTGATGTGGGAGGTGTTTCCCAACCCTCCAGAAACTCTAGAGAAGACAGCAGGAGATCAAGGAGAAACAATCAGGATATTAAAGATATCTCATCTGTGATTTTTGTTGTCATACGTGAGGGAATCCCTACACCTTTCCAAAGCTCTCTCTCTCTCTCTCACTCTCTCTCTCTCTCTCTCTCTCTCTCTCTCTCTCTCTCTCTCTCTCTCTCTCTCTCTCTCTCTTTCTCTCTCTCTCTCTCTCTCTCTCTCTCTCTCTCTCTCTCTCTCTCTCTCTCTCTCATTCCCTCGGAGTGATCTGAGCTCGTGTCTGTTTGTAGCAATCGGTGGGATGATTTTTGATGTCTTCCAGTCGGACACTTCTAGGGAATATTTTTCTACTCCTCTATCCCAGAGCAATCGGAATAATTTTGAAGCGCATATTTTAATTCTCGATCTATCTTTGATGTCTTATTTGTGTGAATATTTCTCTTTCTGTCAGGTCCTGGTAGCACGTCACGGGCGGTTGGGAGGGTTTCTTTTTCCAAGCATCAAAGTAAAATCCCACATGCATAAATTCAAGCAAACATAAAACACAAAAGTAACAGAAAGACGAATAAACCAAGAGAGAGTCACACTCCAAAGTCAACTTAAAACGGCGTCTCTGTTGTGCGTCTCCAATGATCTCGGAGTCTAATTAGCGCAAAACTTTCCGTGTCTCTAACGAAGGCGAGAGCCGATGTTGGGATTGAGATTATTCACCTTCTGTCAATCGGAAAAAAAACTTGAGAGCTGTCATATCATTATAGGAAACGTAACCTGTGCAATTAAGAGAGTGAAAAATGACCAAGCGAGTGGTAAGCAGAAAGAGGCGAGTGTAACGCCACTAATTATTGACTGTCCGCTCACAGGCTTCATTAGGACGCCTGAGCCTCTAATTTGTTTCGCTGTGACATTCATCATATACTGTCGGTAACCTTTAATTCATCTATTGTTAGCACTTTTGTGTGCTGAAGTAAGGGCTTGTGCAGTGTTTGTGTGTGAGTTTGGGCTGAGGGAGAATCGGTGTAAATTGGCATCAAGTTTCTCTTGCGGGAACTAACATTTGGACTGATGAGCCTCTCCTAATTTCTCAACAGAGATAAAAACATGCAAAGACAAAAGAACAACATGAAGCTTAGAGTCGCCGCAGGCCAAACGGAGCAGGACCGGATCTTCTGATCAGTTATTGATCATGTAGTGATGGATCTGGAAGAAAACATCCATGCTGATAAAAATGCGTTCTTAGAACGTTTATGAAAACGTTACTTTGGAATGTTCAAAACGTCCCGTTTTTTTTAAACATTCTATAATGTTTTTCTTGGTTATATGAATGGTAATGGAACATTACATTGTATCATTCTTCAAACATTATGGAATGTTACTTTAGAATGTTCTCTGAGCGTTCTGAAACAAGTAGTTACATTTAAAAACATCAAACTAAAACGTTTCAGAATAAAACGTTCCGTGAACGATGTATAAATAATGTTTTTTGTGCTAACGTTTTGAGAATGTTATTAAAAACCAGATAACTTTGAATGAATGTTCTATTAATGTTACAGGAAGAAATTTGGGAGAATTGCCAGAACGTTCCCTGTTATCTGGGATGGAGCTGATCAGCTAAATTAAATGGATACTTCACCACAAAATAAAAGTTATAAAAGTCTTTCCAGATCAAAATGAGTTTTAGTCTGAGCTCAGCAGGATTTTCATGCTCGTTTCAATACTTAATTTTACTGCCAAGATCGAAGTGTGATCAAAAAATATATATATTTTTAGAAGTACAGTTGTCCATATGACTTGTGCTCTCAATTTGCTTGGCAATTTCAGTGAGGAATAGAATTAAAGTATTCATAAATAATCAAAGCTTTCAAATTACATTGACTCTTCAATTAAAACCTCATGCCAGAACTGACATCATACGGTTTGGCATGCGTCACATGACTGATTGCAACTCAATTAAAAACGTCAATGCAAATAATAGCTTAGAAACATTTCAGAAAAAAATAACATGGTCATTTTTTCCAGAACTAGCTGAGATGGTAAAAAAAAAAAAAAACTCAAAAAATGGTGAGATTTGCATTTGTCAGAGCGGTTTTGCGCTCACATTCATCCGCATTAATTAGAAGGTCTGGCTTCTTTAATTGAGAAAGTGAATAAATAAATGTTAAGCAGAAAAATAAATAAGCGAATATATTAGAGAGCCAACAAACAAATAAATAAAGAACTGAGGGAACTACAGAAAATGGTGAAAGTTGTGGCGTCAAACTTTGCATCGATAAAGACGGCGTTAATCGCGCGGTCTGTGAAAGTGGCGTTTTGAACGTAGCGAGCGCGCGGATGGTGGAAATCTAATGCAAATAAGTCCTGGCCCCTGTGGTCCTTGAACTGTTCCTCTCTGATAACCCAATTATTGTCTCAAGAGCTGTGTCAATAGCTCTAGCCATCTCCTCTTCAGCAAATCAGTCCTGTAACCTCCAGCACTTTACATTTGATTCTGCCATTTTTTGACAGTTCAAAGCAATCAACCGCGGCCTCACAAGGACAGGGATTGATTTTGTGTTCCCGCTTATCATGCTAATTCCCAGAAAATCAGCCTTTTCATCCCGGCGTCTGATTGCGGCTCCTGGAGGAGGCTTGAACTGCGCAGACTCTGAGAGACGACACACACACACACACACACACACACACACACACACACTCACACACTCTGAGACGAGAGTAAGTGTTTCTCCAGCGCTTTAACCGGATCTTCTCCTCTAAAGATGCATCTGATGTGATGATATCAACAAGTATCTACACACACACACACACACACACACACACACACACACACACACACACTCTCTCACTCACACACGAACTGATCAAATGTATCATTTAAATGCTATGTATCAATTACAGCATGCGTGAAAAAACACCAATGTACTGACTGAACACTGTGAGTGTGTTAGTGGACCACAACTTGTGCTCTAAAACACAGAAGTGAGTTGAATGTGTTAACGGCTCTCACACACTCGACGTCATCGTGCCATTTAATTGCCTGTGACCCCGTGACCCTCGCGCTCCACAAAGTGCCTTAAAACGAGAGATGACAGACTCTTAAAACAGGTTTTGTGATCACGATTAGACAACAAAGCCCAAAGTTTCTCCTTATTCTTCAGAGGCGCCACGGACGCGCCATTTTGGGCCGGTTCCCTTAATTATTTCTTTGAAGGAGGCTTGTTTGTTATACAAAATGGGGGTCCGCGATGGCGCTCTCCAAAGACACACACATCAAACTTCGAGGGCTTTTCACTGACGCTTTTCACAGCGCAAATGACTTTCATTAAAGTACCTCTACCTTTCATGTTAAAGAGAAAAAACACACTGATGTCCTTTCATGTCTCCAGTTTTCACATCACGTCTCCGCGAATCTAATCAAATAAATAACGGCCTCGCAAATTTGCAATTTCTACAAACATGTGATGAATTAAATAATTAAAAATGCAGATTTGAGGCTGTCTAATGAATCTCAGGAGAGGGTTTAAAGGTTTCCCGCTTCATTACACTTTAAAATCTTCCGTGTGTGTGAACGTGTTTACCGACTTCCTCTTTTCCTTTGATTTTTTTCCCTTCATAATCAAATCATTAATCTGTCCTTCTCCGCCTCACAATTCAAACAGTGTTAATTGTTCCAACACATTGGCTAAATTACAGATAACAAGTTGAGGCCGTCCAAGCGCAGTCGTGCTGTTTCTGGATGGGAATAAACTTCCTGAAGGCCGTCTCCTCCCGAGCACAGTTACAGCGCTGGGTATCGGCTCAGTTTAACAACTTCAATTCTGCTTATCGATTCCTAATTTCGATTCCAATGAGGTAAAAAAAAAAACACTTAGATATCATTCACATTTAGTCTTATTGCAAAACATGTAATTGTAGCTGAATATCATGAGCAAAAATCAACAGCTGAAGAACACTTACACGAGGAACGTTTGCCTGTGGTTTAAAAACACCATAGAAGAACAACTAGCCGAACTAATGTCATTTTCAAGCATTAATAAAGACAAGTAAACACTCAGTAATTAAAAAAGAACAAATAAAAAATGAGCAATCACAACAATTATATACAACTGAACAAAGATACGATTGAAATAAACAGTGTTTTTTAGATTTTCAGGTATTCAGGTACAGAAACTGTAATCAAATGTAAAATAACACTGCAGTTTATAAATAAAATATACATTACAAATATAGTTATAAAGTTATTCAGCCAAGAACGAGTGAATTTTATCTTTGTCTTTTGTTGTTTGATTAGTGTTATTATAGAGACGCAGGAATATTAGTGCGGTCACTTCAAGAGTTGCCCAATATAGTTACACATTTTATAGTCACACATTATGATTTTAATGTTTTAAAATCACACTAAGATCACTTTTTCTGTGAGTGCGCTTTGGATGTGTTTCACACATGGAATTGAAATGTTAATTTTATAACAAGAGTCCGATTCCTGACCTCAAGTAATTCTGGAATCAATTTTCAATTCCCAACCAAATTACAAATCTCTTCCCAAAACTGTTATGCAGAAGTTTATACAAAACTGTTTCTGCATCTCTGATGAAAATGTCCTCGGAATACCTGCGACGGGAAATAAGCGTGTCGATCATCCCGAGTGTTCTCCCATATGTTCCCACACACTCCGAGGTGCACGGCACTTCCAGCGAAGAGCAAACGTCTCTTCCATTAGGGCGAAGAGATTTGTCATTATTTGTCCGCGAGCTCTCGCACGCCTGAAGTGCTCGGCTGAAGTGATTAGGTGTAGTCCTGCACACACACACACACACACACACACACACACACACACACACACACACGACTGGAATTACTCTCACACACTCATTTCAGGCTGATGCTGGCGCTCCTGTTTCGGCATGTAGAAGAACCGCGGGAGAACCGACACCTGCCAGAACCTCTGATTACTGCTGAAACAAGACGAGTGGATTATTATGGGATGCTTCCGGATCCGATCGGGACTGGGAATCGTGGTGTTTTCCGTCCGAGGGCAGGTGGAGGTGATTGATCAAACTCGGCGGGTTCGGGATCAGCGCCGGGCCTGTCAGGACTCGCTCGCGTCGCTATTCAGAGAGTCCAGCCCTGAATATCCTCACACGTCTCACTCGTGTTAAGTGGAGATTATAATAAGGAGGGTGAAATGATTGCATGAGCCACACACACACTCACACACACACACTCGAGTTCAGGTGTTGGAGCGGCACACGACACACTCACGATGATGACGGCATATAAGATTCGAATTCTGAAGTTTGACTGAGAATCGTTTGCAACATTAAAGTAGACAGAAGTTACACACAGCGGCTCAGACACAAACCACAGAGCAGGACTGAACACTTCGAGAATGAATACGTGTTTCGTTACACTCATATTGTGCTTGTGATGCATTTAGTAAAATAAAACATAACCGTTATTAATTCAAAACAATTCAATTCACATTTATTTGTGTAGCACTTTTCACAATACACATTGTTTCAAAGCAGCTTTACAGAAAATGCATGAGTCCACATTACCATTTAGAGTGATCAGTTATCAGAGGTATTTCAGAAATGTACATAATCACAGTCAGCTAAAAATATATTAATTTAAACAATGTAGTATTTAAGGCAGAAACAATTGGCTCATTAAAGTAATGAATACTGGTTTGTTAACAAATGATTATGACATAGAAAATTGTAGCATAACATTAATGGATGTTAACCAGTGTTACAATCTAAATGATCTAGTTTTATTCAAATCAGAAAATATTATTTAGCATCAGTAAATACATTAATTTATACCAACAAAAATATTTTTATGGGTTAAAAAATGCTCTTTAAGGTAATTTTTTTACAATGTAGTATCAGTACAGCAACTATGTAACAGCTGACATGCAAATACACTAAGAACGTCTCATAAACCACCTAGCAACGCCCTGGCAACCACCCACCACCTTCCGCATGGGTAACGGCGCTCACAGAAAGTGTAAAAATGCTGTTAATTTTCATATTCCTCGTGCCAGCTGCTGGAGCCGCAGTAATTTGTCAGGAAAAAATTCACCCAAGTCAGTTTGTTTCTTGCCAAGAATACTAATTAAAATGGGACCGGCTTAAACTTTGAATAGTTACAGATAAGGAATTAAATTTCACAGTTTTAAAATGATGATCATTGTGTGTTTGAGACTTTGGCAGCGGCGTCAGCCAGAGGAAAAGTCTCGTCGGTGTTGTTATTGTGTCTGCGCTCACCTTAGAGGCAACAACCTGCTCCAGCGTCTGGTGTGTGTGTGACTCCATCACTCATGCACGCTCCGACACACACACACACACACACACACACACACGGCGCATCGGTTAAACCGGACGGCGCTGTTACTCCGCTTCAAACGCCTCGGATGGATCATAAACACAGTTGGGGATTTTCTGCGTGAACATCAGTGAGAAGGCTTTCAGAGGCCTGGTTTTGTCTGTGATTGTGGCGTGTAGAGGCTCTTGTTTTTGGAAACAAAATCCTTTAAGAGCACAAACAGACGAGGACATCCCAGAACACGCTTTCCAGGAGCCTGGACATCATCCAGCTGAACATCTCGGGAACACCTTTGTTGCAACATAAATAATGCATTAATAATGCACCGTATAATGCATTGCAAAAGTATTTTTGGTAACACTTTATTTTAGTGTCCTTGTTACATATGTTACATGCACTTACCATAGTAATAACAGTAAATTATGTATAATTACATGCAACTAACCCTCAACCAAACCCTAATCCTACCCAAACCCTATAGTAAGTACATTATTACTCAGTACTTAAATATATAATTACACTGTAACAATGACACCTTAAAATAAAGTATAACCGTTTGTTTAATGTATAATGAATAATGCATTGTATGGTCTCATTAATTGTAAACACAGTTATAATACATTATAATATTCATTGTTATACTTTTAGAAAGTGTAATGCATTAAAACACATGACAAATTTCAGATGCAACAAGGAATCTGAAAATATTACACATTTTAGGTTTGGTTACAATTATTTGTAATTCATGCATTATAATGTTCTTTATTAAGAATTGTATAATGCATTACACATAAAGTTTTACCAAAATCCCAGTATGTGAAGTTAAGCATTTGTTTAGAGAAAGTGTTTGAATAAGTGTTTACTTATTAATAAGCACAAACCAAAACTATATTGTAGAAACTATAGATTCCCCCCCAAAACATACACAAATACTGCAGTTAGTGTTACTGTAAAAAGATGCATTTGAAGGAGATCCCATGTTCATTTATCATGATTTTACACTAGCAACAGTAACTCTATGGTATTTTGTGGCAATTATGACAGTCGCTTTATCTCCCCATCCACTGCAGTTAAACTGAATATTCTGTGAGATGCGTTGCTTTGGATTCTGTATGTATTTGTATGACGTTAAATCAGATGATGAGCAGCACACGACCTCAAGCTTTAATGCAAACGCTCGTGTTCGGCTTTAGGCGCTCACATGAATATTTGCAATGTCACACTGATGTCTGGAAATGATTTTGCTTCTAATTAATGATATTTTGTCTCTTGTCATCAGACGATGACACTGACCTTCGGACGATGTCACAGTGAAAAGGTCGAAGCGCTGGAGCTTGACGAGGAACTGCAGCTTTACTTACATTTAGATGCAAGACAACAAACAATATTTCATGGCATTTGTTGAAATAAATGAACTTGTGTAAATGAATTTGTGTGATTGAAGGTTCTTACAGAAGTCCATGAGTTCTGCACAGAACACAACACTAGATATACTCAGAATATTACAATATTTTGGCTAATTCAGCAACCAGTACGAGTACAGTACTCATATATGACTGTCTTTCTGTGTTTAAACCATTTTTCAACCACGTTTTCTGGCTGTGATGTTGCTGCCAAACATAATATTATATATATATATATATATATATATATATATATATATATATGACTGTCCCTTTTTATATTGTTCTGTTATTTATTTATGACTTAAATTCAAAATCACTGGTGAAAGTGGTGAAATCTTCAGTTGCAATGAACAAGCTTTCAAAATACATTGTATTTAAAAAGATGATGTCTTTGCAATTCAATAATTAATGCATCAAAGTGTTAAATTCATTCCACAGCTTTTCGCCCAAAATCATCACAGAAAATGCACAAATGTCGGTAGATTCCATCTGCGCTTAATTATCAGTAATTATCATTGGATTCGTCTAACAAGCATGACGTCATTGAATGACAAAAGATTAAGAAAACAAGACGCATAAATAAAAACAATTATCAGCGTGAGATATGATCCGCCTGTAAACAGGGTGAAAGAGCCGAGCACACTTTGCCCCGCCCACTCTCCAGTAATTAACACGCTAATTAAGGTAACGAGCCAGTGTTTTCAACAGTTAAAGAGAGAGGGGCGGAGAGATCTGATGACCTCGCTCATTATTATTCGTGCTTAATGACGACATCCTTCAGATAAACCAGTGTAAACTCATTAAAAACATGAGTAAATGACAGCGCTCGTTTAAATGATTTGTTCCACTACAAATTATTCAGAAATATTCCAGAGATTATTTCTCTAATCAAACTAAACATGTTTTTGGATATACCGTTTTAATCTATAATCAATTTATCGCTTTTTCCTGTGTCTTCATTTTCTATCCTCTTAGGCGTTTGTACACTATTTGAGTAACGAAAGCCAATTCCTTAATGACATCATCTACTGTACAGGAAGTGACATCATTCATGGTTGAGCTGTCAGTTCCTCCATGAGCAGAGACCAGCTTTAACTCTTTATTTATTTTATTACTATGTTATTACTATGGTAAGTTGAAGACTGACTTATCTTATCAAGCTTTTTGTGTTTGATCAGGTCTGAGAAGTGTGAGTGATTGGTTTATGATTTTCTTGCTGTCATGTTTTGACATTATTTTATGTTTCTATGTATTTTAGTGTTATTTACTATTTATAGACAGCACTTTGATCCATTCTAATGGTCTTGAAAGTGCTTTATAAATAAAAGTTGAAAGATGAGTTAAGTTAAGTTTATTTGCATCCGGCTCTCAATCTAAATAAATTGGTGAAAGACTCACTTGGAAAGAATTTTCACTCTGAAATTGTTAGTACATTTCACAAATAAATAGAAAGAAATGTTTGCATAAATAATAAAGTTTTAGTTTATAAAGCTGAAGATCTACACTAGAAATACCTCCTTAATTTATGACTCAAGCAGATTTA
>JAVALU010002277.1:12500-40000 GCA_030770095.1 Gila robusta | reverse complement strand
GCGCGACGGCTTAGATCGTGGAGATCGCAGAAGGATCTCGCGGATGAGAACGAGACTGCTGAGGCACCTTTTCTCTCATCATCCGCAGATTCTATGACACTCGTTCACGACGCAGAAGCCCGCGATGCGGCTTCTTCTGGCCGTGACGAGTGCCCAGTGCTCGAGCTATCTGTTTATAAGGAAGTAGATGTGCTCAGCATCGGGAACGAGCAACATGAGTCACACTCGCCGGCTTATGTTTCTGCTTATGTAGAGCTCGTGGAGGTTGTGATGCGTGCTGTGGCCAGACTAAATAGATAAATAAATATATATATATCAGCTGGCCACAAAATAAGCAGGATGATCCCCGTCAAAATGAACTAGACGAGAGATTCCTGCAGCACCGTTCACAACCTCAGAGCCGGGGCTTACTGTTTTTCCCAGATCTTTATAAAAATATATATATATATGTGTAGATCCTAGGAAAAACCCCACTCTTTACATATCTCACCACATTCATTATATGTTTATTCGAATGTGGTGGGTGCGAGAGAGTCGGGTTATGGCAAGATGCCGCAGATGGAGGAAGCTTTAGAGAGCTATCTTTCTCCTGATCCGGCAGCTTCACTTTAAGCCCCAGCGCTGCCCAACAAACCATGCAGGGACACCTCTTTGCACTGGTTGGCTGGGCTTATATGGTGCAGGAAATCGATGTTGCTCTTCCGCCGTTAAAAACGTTTCGGGACACATCGGTTTCCAGCGAACGCAGGCTGCACTGTCCGCCCCACATTTTTGCGGCCAGGCAGCATTCGCGTTCGCCAATCGAGAATCATTTTCGGTCCAGCCCTGCCGGAAACCCGCTTCAGGGGGTCGAGAACGAATCCCGATTAATACCCGAAGCAAGGTTCCTTTGGTAAAATATTTAGAAAAGAAAAGGTCAGGCTGGTGCGTGCCTGCACTCTATGGCGATTTTGCAGGCGTACCAGGCCGATCTTCTTAAAGATCTAAGTGAGGCAAATATTTCCTGTTGGCCGCTCCGCTATCTCCTTCTGGCCTGTTTTCCAATGCTGTCACTACAGTCGTTGACAGGTTTCAGGAAGCGAAAAAAAAAAAAAAAAAAGAGAGCGTTGCCTCTAGAGCCCCTCCTGCGGGAGTTTGGCAACAGAGGAAGCACTCTCAACCGAAGTCCTCCAGCCAGAAGGGTGACCTGAGGGCCGTCCTTCAGGCGAAGAGGTCCTAATGGTAGTGTAGGACCTCTGAGGGCTGCCACCCCCCCCCCCGCTGTGGAACAATCAAGGTTGTTCTAGCAGCAGGTGCCCTCGGGGAAGAAGATGTTGTCCCGCCGTCTTTGACGCTTCAGGCCACATCGATTTCCAGCGAACGCACATCGTGGCGTTCGCCCCAAAAGCTTGCAGCAGGGCACTGACTATGGTCACAAAATCTGTATCGACTTTTTTCCTGCCGGTCCTCCGCTTCAGGAAGTCGAGAATAGTGCTCGAAAAACACCCGAGGCCAGTCTCGAGGGGCTGGTTCCCTTAGTAGATTTTGTAGAAGAATGGCAACGCCTTCCGAATATATCTATATGGGTCCTGTATATTATAAAATATTATAAAATATGGGTACAGATTGCAGTTCGGTCACCGACCTCCCTAGTTTGCTGGGGTGGTACCGACTGCAGTGGTTCCAGAACAGGCTCGGGTTATGGAACAAGAGGTACAGACTCTACTGGAATTAAGGGGCCATAGAATGTGTTCCCCTACCAGACAGGGAGTCCGGGTTTTACAGCCGGTACTTTATAGTTCCAAAGAAGGGTGGCGGACTGAGGCCAATTTTAGATCTAGGGCTTTTGAATCGTTCTTTGAGGAGATTCAGGTTCAAAATGCTTACTATTCCCATTATCGTGGACCAAATCAGATCCGAGGACTGGTTTGTCACGATGGATCTAAAATACGCTTATTTCATGTCTCCATCCTTCCATGTCAAAGGAGGTTCCTGAGGTTGCTTTCGGGGGCGAAGCATACCAATATCGGGTTCTTCCGTTCGGCCTAGAACTCTCTCCCCGCACGTTCACAAAGTGTATGGATGCGGCTCTGGCTCCACTGAGGCTTCAGGGCATCCGTATACTGAATTACATCGACGACTGGCTCATATTGGCCCAGTCTCGAGAAATGGCAGTTCGGCATCGAGATGTCGTCCTTGGCCACATTCAGAACCGGGGGTTGAGGCTCAACACTAAGAAAAATGTGTTGGACCCAGCTCAGAAGACTACTCTTCTGGGCGTGGTATAGAATTCGGTTACGATGCGGGCACGTATGTCTCCCGCTCGTATCGAATCCATCCTGGCCATGGTGTCCGGGATAAAGCTAGGCCAGGCCATCACTGTAAAGCAATTTCAAAGACTGCTGGGCCTCATAACAGCGGCATCCAACATAATTCCTTTGGACCTGCTTCACATGAGGCCCCTCCAGTGGTGGCTCAAAGCCAAGAGTTCCGTATAATAAAGGTTACACGCAGATGCCTTCGTTCCCTATTAATATGGAAGAAACCTTGGTTCTTGTCCCAAGGGCTAGTGTTAGGGGCGTCATGTCGCCGGGAAACTGTTTCGACAGACGCTTCCCTCGCTGGCTGGGGCGCGGTCTCGGACGGCCGCTTTGCCAGGGGTCTGTGGCAGGACCATCATCATTCTTGGCATGTAAATTGCCTAGAGATGTTGGCTGTGTTCAGGGCTCTGAGGAGCTTCCTCACAGACATCAAAGGTTACCACGTCTCAGTGGTAGCTTATCTAAACCGACAAAGGACACTCAGATTGCGCCCTCCATCCAGATTGGCGCATCAGATCATGTTATGGTCCCAAGGGAAAATATTATCTATAAGAGCAATATATGTCCCGGGGGTTCTGAATCAGGGAGCAGACATCCTGTCGAGGCAGGGGCTGAGGCCCGGGGAATGGAGACTCCATCCAGAGGTGGTGGAGTTGATATGGCAGAGGTTTGGACCAGTGGAAGTGGATCTGTTTGCGTCTCGAGGGACGTCCGTCCCACTGTCCACTTTGGTTCTCCCTCACTCATCCAGCCCCGCTGGGGTTGGATGCCATGGTACAGGCCTGGCCGAGGCTTCGCCTGTACGCTTTTTCCCCGATCGCTCTGCTCCCGGGAGTCCTGGAGAGGGTCCGTCAGGAGGGCATCAGTCTTCTTCTGATAGCCCTGTTTTGGCCAGCCCGAGTATGGTTTTCAGACTTAATTTCACTCCTGATAGCTCCGCCATGGCAGATTCCTCTGAGGAGGGATCTGTTGTCTCAGGCGGAGGGCACTATATTCCATCCTCATCCAGAGCTGTGGAAATTGTGGGTCTGGCTTCTGAGGGGGCTCAGTACCTAGATGCTGGTCTATCATCTGGGGTGGTCGAAACCATACTTATCTCTAGGGCTCCGTCTACTAGGAGATTATATGGCCTCAAGTGGAATGTTTTTCTACTTGGTGTAGAGAACTTGAGTTAGGCCCAGTTAACTGCCCAATGGCTTCAGTTCTGGAGTTTCTTCAAGATCGTTTTTCTGCAAATCTCTCCCCATCCACACGTAGGGTGTACGTGGCTGCCATTGCGGCGTTCCATGCACCACTAAATGTTGGGCCTTTGGGGAGGCACCAACTGGTCATACTATTTCTCCATGGTATTGGAGGATGAGACCGACAGTCAGGTCCAGGGTTCCTTCCTGGGTCCTGGCGGTGGTTCTCGAAGGGCTATCCCTGGCTCCCTTCGAATACCTCCAGTCGGCTTCGCCTAGGACCTCACGTTCAAGATAGCCTTTCTCTTAGCTATTTCTTTAAAGAGACTGGGAGATCTCCAAGCCCTGGCATTATCGCCAGCTTGCTTGGGGTGTCCCCCCGGCGGAGTTAAGGCCATCCTGCATCCAAGACCCAGCTATGTGCCTTAAGTGCAATTTTTCATGGCTAGGTCCATGGTCCTGCAAGTATTTCATCCTCCACATCATGTGTCGGCAAAAAAGGAGAGGTTCCTTGCTCTGCCAGTCAGAGTTCCGAGTATTTACCTTGAGAGGTCCTCTTCTTGGAGGAGGTCGGACCTACTGTAGTGTGTTTTGGATCACCTATTAGGGGCTCCCGGCTATACAAACCATAAGTAGGCCTGCAAGGTGCGCAATTTGCTTTCACCTTTGGCCGCAAGGGCTCATTCTACTAGAGGCATGGCGTCCTCTAGGGCCCTCCTCTCGGGAGTGCCCCCTCCAGGAGATCTGTGAGGCAGCCGGTTGGGCTACCCCACACACTTTTATCAGGTTTTTAGTCTGCACCTCCCTAGTATGCATGGCGCACATGTGCTCTCATCCTAGCTAGTGCCTGAGATCAGTTTCACTCTAGGGCAGGCCTGTTTTCGGTGCGTGGCCTAGTGGGCATTCGTTCCCCAAAGTGTCGATTCTCGACGCAGTGTTGAGTTCCCTCGAAAGGGAACGTCTCGGGTTATGACTATAACCCTTGTTCCCTGAGAAGGGAACGAGACACTGCGTCGTCCTGCCACGCCCCTCGAGGCCTGAGAGCGTCTTGCTTCATCGCTAGGCTAATGTGTGTGTGTGCCGGCGTCACTTTTATGTGCCGTCACATGTTACGTCATGACGCAACACCAATCAGGATTGGATTAGTTTCATTCTTACTTCAGAGGCGCGCGCTAAGGGAGCGTCCCCAAAGTGTCGATTCTCGACGCAGTGTCTCGTTCCCTTCTCAGGGAACAAGGGTTATAGTCATAACCCGAGACGTTTTCCATTTCATTTACTAAAGTACTAAAAAGGCTAAAACTAAAATAAAAATTACTAACACTTTAATTACAATAAAACAAAATTACAAAAAAAAAATTACAAAAAATCCCCAAAATATTAATAAAAACTATGGTATATTAATTAACCTAAAATATTTGTATTATGAATTAAGATCCGCTTCAATAGCAGGCCACATCGTAGTTTATACGTAATATATCAGTAGTTTAAAAACAGAGCCTATAGATCAGAACCTGCCGTCTGTATTTACATCTCACTTCTGTAGATTAATTTCAGATGGCGAGTATTAGTTTAACCTCATAACCCTCTCTAAACACACCAATAACCCAAACTCTGATGATTCTATTCGGCCCTATATAGAGTCATTAATGTCATTAATCAGTGGGTCAGCACCCTAAATCCTTGACCCTTGTGTGTGTGTTCTGTGTCTCATGAGAACATAAACCCATAATCTCTCTCATCATCTGAACACGAGAGAGAGAGAGAGAGAGAGAGAGAGAGAGAGAGAGGAGAGAGAGAGAGAGAGAGAGAGAGAGGAGAGAGAGAGAGAGAGAGAGAGAGAGAGAGAGAGAGAGAGAGAAGGAGGTTTTGAGGGAAGGAAAACAACATTTCACATTCACAGATGAACCCAATTTGGTGCGGTTTGGAGTGTAATTTAGATCAAACATCTCCATGTAAATGAGTCAGGCTTTCTTAATTAGGTGGTTGTGCAGAGAGAGAGAGAGAGAGAGAGAGAGAGAGAGAGAGAGAGAGAGAGAGAGTGGGTGTGGCATCTAAAGTCACAGGCTCCACCCCCTTCATGTTCTGACCCAACCCTCCACTGTGATTGGCTGAGACACTCATTCCCATGGTGATCAGTAAGTAAATAGGTCATTTCTCTCTGATTTAGCTGTGTGTAGAGACACACGCTGCCAACAAGCTGCAATACACACTTATGCCAAAAACACTGAACTCCAGCCAGCCAAGCACTGACACACACACACACACACACACACACACACACACATATGCACACACTCATAAATGACACACACTATTTAACCCATTACTCGAGTGTCTGTCTGAACACACTGGGTCTGTCGGATGTGTTTTGTACATATATAAGCGAGATAAACTCCTGCTACAGTAATGCAGACACACTGGCCCTCTCAGTGTCGGATCTCAGATGATTTAACGGCCCCTGGGTTACAGGAGCCACCTGGACCACCAGCGAGACCGAGAGTGTGTGTGCATATGAACACATGTGCTGTTACTCTGATGATCTCTTTACTCTGTGTCTGCACAGTAAAAAAAAAAAAAATTTGGTTATTTTTTTTAACCCAACCATTGGGTTACTTTTAACCCAACTGGCTTTTAGCTCAATGCATTGGGTTAAAATATCCCACAGTTGGGAAGGTGCTATATCACCCCATAGTTGGGTTATTTTTAACCCATCATAATTAAGTGAGTGCATACATAATGCAATATGAGATTATACTGCCTTAATATGCCCTTTATATATGTAACAGGTATAGAAATGATACTGTTAAATGTATGTATTGTTAAGTATAACTCACACAAAATTGTTAATGTACACAGACCTGATGCAGCTGATTGAGTGCGTTCCCCTTTAATTATTGTGATGTCATCATGAGCCAACATATACTGTATGTCTTTTCAATGTGTATATGTATGATATACATTTATTAATGTTTTTGAAAGAGTGTCTTCTGCTCACCAAACCTGCTTTTATGTGATCAAAAATACAGTAAAACTGTGAAATATTATTATAATGTAAATCAGCTGTTTTCTATGTGAATATATAGTAAAATGTAATTTATTCCTGTGATCAAAGCTGAATTTTCAGCATCATTACTCCAGTCTTCAGTGTCACATGATCCTTCAGAAATCAGTATAATCAGGATTTGATGCTCAAGAAACATTTATGATTACTATTATTAATATTGAAATATTAATAATATACATAATTACAGTAATAGAGTAATGGAATTCTTCAGTCTTGTGTTTAAAGGAATAAAACCGTCTCCATTCTTGAACTCTGCCTGATCACACACACACACACACACACACACACACACAAACACACACACGTCTACAACAGAAGTTAAAGACAGATTCACACACTTCTGCAGTCTGATCAAATCTGTGTTAATGAGCTTATAAGAGTCTCTAATGATACGTCACACACACACACACACACACACACACACACACACACACACACACACACACACACACACACACACACACATCCAGTGGAGGATATATATAAACTTATACTGTTTTCATATAAAGTCAATAATAATTAATGCAGACCCAGTGAACAGAAAGATTCTTAAAGTTATGAACAAACGTTCTTCCAGGAACATTAATAAACATTCGTTCAAAGTTTTCTGGTCTTTAATCATGTTCTCAAAACATTATTTATACATCATTCATGGAACGTTTTTTACCTGAAACATTTTAGTTGGACGTTCATCTAACGTTTTTAAAATGTTGCTTGTTTCAGAATGTTGATAGAATTTTAAAAATAATATTTGAAGAATGAAAACATTCCCTCAATGTTCCTGTAACGTTCCCACAGTGAAGAGAAAGCGGTGAGTTATCGCAGTCAGACAGAAGCTGAGGGAGATCTCACACAACCCAACGCACCGCACGTCTCAGGCTCTACAACATACAGACCGATACAAACATGTGTGTGTCCTTCCTCCACAGCGACTCAATCACTGCGCTGGGTTCTGGCAGCGATTCAACGTCATGAATTTCATATTAACTGAAATAAAAACTGGCCTGTGAGTTTGTCATGTGAGAACGCTCAATAATTTCCTCTGTCACTCGAGGACGAGATGAAAACATCCATAATGCCAAGACAGGCTCTCCTTCATGTCCCTGGTTTCTCCTAAACAGAAATGAGTTTAAAGTGTCCCTATTATGCTATTTTAAAGGTTCCTAATGTTGTTTTGCGTCTCCAACAACAGATTTACATTCATCTAAAGTCACTTTAATTCTTTAAAACACTTTCATTCTCTCATAATCTCCACTGCAGAATCAGCTGTTTTCTCTCAGTGTCTGAAACGCTTTGTTCGAAGATTCAGTGTCTCTAAGCCCCGCCTCTCCGAGAGCTGCTCTGCTGTGATTGGTCAGAAAGCAAACGCTCATTATCATAGCTGAATCTCACAGTGATACGACAGTAACAATGGCGTGGGTTTTACCGTATCAATCTCATAAAGTGGATTTGCTTTGTCAGCAGAAAACAGCGTCTTCTCGACACGAACAACACGAACCAAACTCTTCCAGTCTCAGATACACTACAGTGATTGAGGGCGGAGCTAAGAGACGCTGATCAGCCAATCAACACCACAGGCTGGAATTATGCAAATGAGTTACAAACCTACGCAGGATCAGCAGGAAGTGAGACTGAATTACTGACGACTCGTTTCAGTTCAGAATCACTTCTTTCTTTTATATTAGGAGAATTTGATCTTTGAAACTTTTCAGAGCTTTTAAATTCAAAACAGATTTATTACACACTACATGAAAGGGAATATTCAAAAAAGTATAATAGGGGCACTTTAAAAGGGCAAATTGATTGTTTTTAAAGTCTCCTGCTTCTAAGAGAAAAAGATTCCCGTAATCTCACGTGTGTCTCAAACTGTGCTCAGCAAACATGCCAAAGTCTGCAAAGATAAATCATAGATCTCAATATGAACTCGATGCTACACATTCATTTCATAACTCTAAACTCTCCCTGGATCACGACTAGAGACTCATTTGTGTGTGTTTATCCTGAGGAGGTTTAGGAGGAAGATCTGAGACCGTCAGAAAATGAAGACATATAACTGACGTCTCCTGAGATGCAGAGAAACACACACCTGTGTGTCTCCAGGAGGACGATGATGCAGGTCAACACACACACACACACACACACACACGTTAGGAGGTCATTGAAAGTGTTCGTCTGTCGTTCTGACGGATATAATGTGACACTTCACGTCTCTGTGGAGCGATAGAGACAAACACACGGGACGAGGAAAGACGGGATTTACAAACTCCCAGTTCAAAGGCTTTGAGTTAATTAGTTTCTTCATAATCTGACGATACGCATTGTGTACAAACACACACACTCGCACACACACACACACACACTCGCACACACACACACACACACACACACACAAACCCACACACACACACACACACACACACACACACACTCTCACACACACACACACACACACACACACACACACACACACACACACACACACACACACACACACACACACAATAGCCTGATATATTATTTGATATAAGTATGATAAATTGTAATGTACATAAAATAAAGACTATTATTAGGATGTTTAAGGTTTATTTTTCAATTGTGACATTACATGATTTCCATAATGCAAAAAAGTGAAAGATGAAATATACTAAACACTCTTACCATTCATAAGCATTGATGCATTCATCAAAGCTGCATTTGTGTGATCATACAAAATACAGTAAAACAGTGAAATATTATTATAATGTAAATCAGCTGTTTTCTATGTGAATATATAGTAAAGTGTAATTTATTCCTGTGATCAAAGCTGAATTTTCAGCATCATTACTCCAGTCTTCAGTGTCACATGATCCTTCAGAAATCAGTCATTAACATTATCAATGTTGAAAGTTGTTGCTTCATTTGTCCGGATTCTTCGATGAACAGAAAGTTTGAAAGAACAGCATTTATTTGAAATAGAATCTTTTGTAACATTATAAATGTCTTTATTGTCACTGTTATACTGTATTTAATTTTGCCTTTAAAAATTACTCGGATGCTTAATTGCACTGAAAATAATGTCACAATGCAAAAAAGCTTATGGTCTTAAAAAAATGTTTTTGTGCAAATATGATCACATTTACTAATTTCATTAATTTACATATAATATATATATATATATATATATATATATATATATATATATATATATATATAAACTAAAATGTAAAAAATAATTGACCTTTTTCTATTGATTTATTATTATTTATTTGAATTATGACCTGTTTTCGTGAGAGTCGTGCACTTGCCCTGCATGTGACAAAAAAATACAACAAGAACATTTATTTGTTTTGTGAAAACTTTGTTAGTTTGTACAGTTGATCCGAGATTCATAACAAACAGAGCAACACGTTAATCTGAGATGTTCTTATTAGAAACTGAAGGTGTTCGACACATACACACACACACACACACACACACACACAGAGCGGAGGGAGCTGTCAGTAATCTCTTTATCACTGAATCATGGGGTGTGTGTGTAATATGTTGAGCTCAGTGGGAGCAGACGAGTGTTAAAGCGGTTACCTGCGCTGATCACACATTTATCAACATCATTTTAGCAGCGAGACCTGCTCTGCTAACAGCTTCCTATCGCGGAAAGGGCATCGTAATGAATTATTGTTTTGCAGCTGGCTGGAAAATTGTACTTTCTTGTGAGCGGTGAGAGCAATAAATCACAGGAGCACATCAGCTTCTGGAGGACTGCTGACTGCTGGGTTTACGTCTCCGCTGACCGCACGTCACACACACACCGCGGAAACAATTACCGTAAATTCACGGTAAATTTACTGGTTGCCAGAAATTTACCGTAAAACATACAGTAGCAACATTTTAGGTTTTACAGACTTAATTTAAATGTACAGTAAAAAAAAAACATATTTCATTATATGATATAAAGTTAATTTATTAATCTATCAAAGTACTAATATCTGTTTTGTACCACTGTAATACACTGATGAGAGTCACATGATCAATCTAAGCTCGTCACAAACAGCTTTTACACATTAAAGTTTAAAATATTATATAGAAGCTGCACATCATACACTCAAACACTGAACACCATCATGGTGACACACATGACATTTTAAAAATGCAATAAACATTAATTTAACAGCATTACATGTAAAAAAAAACCCTAATGTACATAACTGATTAGAAAAAACTAAGAAAAACTATGAAGAAACAGTTATTTCAACAAAAAATACATCAAATGTGAAGTGTCACGCAGGGAATTATGGGAATGTCAATGTACGTTTTTTCACTGTAAATTATACAATGACTTGTTCTTTTTCACTTACAAAAACTGTAAATTTAACTGTATTTTACTGTTATTAAATGTATGGTTAAATCTATCACAGTTATTCACTGTATATAGTATATACTTTCACCGTCACATTTTTACAGTCTTTTACCGTTAAAATCATGATAATTTGTGACAGTGACGGAGAGAGACGCTAGTGAGAAACAGAACACATACACACACATCCGGCTCCGCGGGACTGAAGTGCCGCTAGTCTCTCCGCTGTGAAGAAGGGACAGAAAATATTCCATGAACGATGTATTAATAATGTTTATACATTATTCCTTCCCTTTCCCTCTGTACAGATAAAACATTATCAACATGATTCCAGTTCGCATGGATCCGTGGAAACGACTAAAAATTCTGTATTATTCTGCCAGACAAGTCATTTGTTGAGGTCATTTTATAGAGTGAGACACACGCCTGCGCACATATATACTCAAACACTCATATCTATAGACTAAACACGTGATCCGCATGTGTGCCGTCAGCGTTTCACAGATTCACGTTTCTGAAGTTTACACGGAGATGATCACGCTTTTCAACATTTCTCAAAACTTGCACTTGGATCCTGTTTCACAGTGTGTGTTCTCGAGCTCAAACACTGTTGTGTGTGAATGAACAGCCAGAACACATTAAAGTTTGTGTTTTCTGTTAGAACGGTGTGTGTTAGCGGCCGCTAAGTTAATAACTAATGATCTTTACAACGGAAGAGAATCAATCAAAACTAACTTTATCTGGACAATAACTTTATTCTAGATCTGCTGTAAAGCCTAAACAATCTCTGTTACTGTAATCTCCTATTATCACTGTAAAGCTGCTGTGAAACTCTATATTGTTAAAGAGCTGTATAAATGAAGGAGACTTGACTTGATCTTATTTGTTTGTTCACAGATCTCAGTTCTGGTTTACGGCCTGTAATTCAGTGTGTTTGGTGTGTTTCAGCGCAGTGAAGGCCTAACCTGACGGGAGTGTGTGTGACAGCCAGACGTTACACAGGTAATGAGTGTGTTTATCAGACACGGCACAAGGTGGGAGAAGCGTTTCATCAGGCATCAGATCAAAGATCTTCTCCATCTATTCCCCCGCGCTCGCGGAAACAAAGCGCTTATGGGATGTGCGTGAGATGAAAGCGCAGGGGGCGTTCGTCAGTCGAGTCTGATGGAGGAGAACATTACAGCATTATTCCTGCTATCTGTAGGTGAGCAGCGGCTCGCTCTCTGAAGTAATCCTCAGATAACATGACACTCGATGGACGAGACGCGGGAACATGAACATGTGCAGCATTTTTCTTCAATGGCATCATAATCTTCCTGAATTACAGCAGTTACAGAAACTCTTCGTGAAGCGCCTCGTCTGGTCAGATTACTCACTGTATAACGGCTCCTCGTGATGAATCGAGCACAATATTAACAAACAATTCTGCTCGTAAATAAAGCGATGCGCTCCAATCGGATTGGCTGTATAGAGAATATACTATATCAGCCTGCATGGAAACAAATGAGAGGTTTACACTGAAAGTGAAAGGTTTCTGGTTGTTTAATTGCTGAAAATCACTGTCATTCTAGAAATAAATATTACATAAAAATAAATCTATCAAACTGTTTTTTTTTTTCCTGAAAAAAAAAATAAATAAAAATACTCCAGCATGGGTAACCATAACATATATAATAGTTAGAGACAAAATGCTGGTTTGTATTTATTGAAAATTGTTAAAATAATAAAATAAAATAAAATAAAGCAATCTAAATAAAATAAAATAAAGAAGTAAAATAAATAAAGCCATTCTATAACTGAGTTGAATGGTTGAATAAAAAAATGGAAATATATTATTAACTTCCCATCATGCTTTAGAAATGGTCCAGATGATCCAGATGAAACGGTTCCATTTTTTTATTTTGAGAATAATGTTATGTTTGCTTTATAAAAAAATTAATTAAAAAAACCTACAATGAACTGAATATCAATTCGACAGACGGTTAAAACAATGAATCAGGCTAAAATCATAATTTCTACATGATAATACAGACGTTTGAAGAGTTTAAATCTACAGATTATAATTTATCTCACATGTCTAAAGATTTTTTTCTCGCTCTAAAGAACATGGTACTTTTATTGCTTTACAAAAGTAATGGGACACCAATTTGTACCTTATTTGTGTAAAGTGCCATTTGTGTGCGAGTTTATTGCAGAATCAGCGTTCCAGCTTTTCTCTCACACACACTATTAGTTTCTCTCAGAGCGGCTGTTTGCTCACAGAACTACAAGAAGGACACGCAGAGAGACAAATGGAGGAGCAGGAGCCCGGATAAATGACACAACAGGCTTCATTTCTTAATGTAAAACGCTTGAGATGCTCTGAAACGCCATTAAAAGCCTCCCACAGTTTACATGCGGCTGCTGAAAGTGTGATGGCAGATGCTAAGTAGATTTCAGCGAGATGGACTCAAAGTCGTGTGATTTCTCAGAGCTGCATTACAGTATGTAGACGAGAGGACGGGTCAGAATTAGTGGGATTGTATATTCGTAATGGGCAATAATTACAGGAACCCAAACGGGTCGAGTTACACGATCCCCTGATCATTTACCATCACAAACCTCGGAGGAGGAACATGAGACGCGAGAGAGAGAGAGAGAGAGAGAGAGAGAGAGAGAGAGAGAGAGAGAGAGAGAGGGAGAGGGAGAGAGGAGAGAGAGAGAGAGAGAGAGAGAGAGAGAGAGAGAGGGGGGAGATAGAGAGAGAGAGAGAGAGAGGGGGGGAGAGAGAGAGAGAGAGAGAGAGAGAGAGAGAGGGAGGGAGAGAGAGAGGGGAGGGAGAGAGAGAGGAAAAAAGAAAGAAAGAAAGAAAGAAAGAAAGAAAGAAAGAAAGAAAGAAAAGAAAGAAAGAAAGAAAGAAAGAAACCAAATCTCATCTCATCCTACTCTATGAGACAGTAAAATAAACCCCTGCAAACACAGAAGATTTAGCTGTTTGGAAACCAAATAATAACATTCTAGGACAATTCTGGAAAGGAAAGGAAAAGAAGGGAAAGGAAAGGAAATGAAAGAAAAGGAATGGAAAAAAAGGAAGGGAAAGGAAAGGAAAGGAAAGGAAAGGAAAGGAAAGGAAAGGAAAGGAAAGGAAATGAAAGGAAAGGAAAGGAAAATAAGGGAAATGAAGAAGAAAGCAAGGAAAGGAAAGGGGAAAGAAGGGAAAGGAAAGGAGAGGAAAGGAAGGGAAATGAAAAAGAAAAGGAACGGAAAAGAAGGGAAATGAAATAAAGAAGAAAGGAAGGAAAGAAAGAAAAGGAAAGGAAAGGGAAGGGAAGGAAAGGAAAGGAAAGGATGGGAAGGGAAGGGAAGGGAAGGGAAGGGAAGGAAATAAAGAAGAAAGGAAGGAAAGAAAAGGAAAGGAAAGGAAAAGAAGGTAAGGGAAGGAAAGGAAATGAAAACGAAGGAAAGGAAAGGTAAGGAAAGGAAGGGAAAAGAAGGGAAATGAAATGAAATAAAGACAAAAAGAAGGAGGGGAGGGAAAAGAAAAGAAGAAAGAAGAAAGAAGGAAGGAAAGGAAAGGAAAGAAAGGAAAGGAAAGGAAAGAAAGAAAGGAAGGAAAGGAAATTAAATGAAATGAAAGGAAAATAAGTTAAAGGGAAGGGAATGGAAGGAAAGGAAAAGAAGAAGAAAGGAAGGAAAGAAAAGGAATGGAAATGAAGAAGAAGGAAAGGAAAGGAAAAGAAGGGAAAGGAAAGGAAATGAAAGAAAAGGAATGGAAATAAAAGGAAGGGAAAGGAAAGGAAAGGAAAGGAAAGGAAAGGAAAAATAAGGGAAATGAAGAAGAAAGCAAGGAAAGGAAAGGGGAAAGAAGGAAAGGAAAGGAGAGGAAAGGAAGGGAAATGAAAAAGAAAAGGAACGGAAAAGAAGGGAAATGAAATAAAGAAGAAAGGAAGGAAAGAAAGAAAAGGAAAGGAAAGGGAAGGGAAGGAAAGGAAAGGAAAGGATGGGAAGGGAAGGGAAGGGAAGGGAAGGGAAGGGAAGGAAATAAAGAAGAAAGGAAGGAAAGAAAAGGAAAGGAAAGGAAAAGAAGGTAAGGGAAGGAAAGGAAATGAAAACGAAGGAAAGGAAAGGTAAGGAAAGGAAGGGAAAAGAAGGGAAATGAAATGAAATAAAGACAAAAAGAAGGAGGGGAGGGAAAAGAAAAGGAAAGAAAAAGAAGGAAAGGAAAGGAAAGAAAGGAAAGGAAGAAGAAGAAAGGAAGGAAAGGAAATTAAATGAAATGAAAGGAAAATAAGTTAAAGGGAAGGGAATGGAAGGAAAGGAAAAGAAGAAGAAAGGAAGGAAAGAAAAGGAATGGAAATGAAGAAGAAGGAAAGGAAAGGAAAGGAAGGGAAAGGAAAGGAAATAAAGAAGAAAGGAAGGAAAGAAAAGGAAAGGAAAGGAAAATAAGGGAAGGGAAGGGCAGGAAAGAAAGGAAAGGAAATGAAAAGAAGGGAAGGGAAGGGGAGGGAAAGGAAGGAAAGGAAAAGAAAAGAAAAGAAAAGAAGGGAAGGAAAGGAAATGAAAAAAAGGAAAGGAAAAGAGAGGAAGGAAAGGAAATGAAAAAAAGGAAAGGAAAAGAAGGGAAGGAAAGGAAATGAAAAGAAGGAAAGGAAAGGAAAAAGAAGGAAAGGAAAGGTAAGAAAGAAAAGGAAAGGAAGAAGAAAGGAAGGAAAGGAAATAAATGAAATGAAAGGAAATAAGTTAAAGGGAAGGGAATGGAAGGAAAGGAAAATAAGAAGAAAGGAAGGAAAGAAAAGGAATGGAAATGAAGAAGAAGGAAATGAAAGAAGGAAAGGAAAAGGAAAGGAAAGGAAGGGAAAGGAAAGGAAATAAAGAAGAAAGGAAGGAAAGAAAAGGAAAGGAAAGGAAAATAAGGGAAGGGAAGGGCAGGGAAAGAAAGGAAAGGAAATGAAAAGAATGGAAGGGAAGGGAGGGAAAGGAAGGAAAGGAAAGGAAAAGAAAAGAAAGGAAGGAAAGGAAATTAAATGAAATGAAAGGAAAATAAGTTAAAGGAAGGGAATGGAAGGAAAGGAAAAGAAGAAGAAAGGAAGGAAAGAAAAGGAATGGAAATGAAGAAGATGGAAAGGAAAGGAAAGGAAAGGAAAGGAAGGGAAAGGAAATAAAGAAGAAAGGAAGGAAAGAAAAGAAAGGAAAGGAAATAAAAATAAGGGAAGGGAAGGGCAGGGAAAGGAAGGAAAGGAAAGAAAGGAAAAGAAAAGAAGGGAAGGAAAGGAAATGAAAAAAGGAAAGGAAAAGAGAGGAAGGAAAGGAAATGAAAAAAATAAAGGAAAAGAGGGAAGGAAAGGAAAGAAAAAGAAGAAAGGAAATGAAAGAAAGGAAAGGAAAGAAAGAAAGGAAAGGAAAGGAAAGGAAAGGAAGGAAAGGAAAGAAAGAAAGAAAGGAAAGGAAGAAAGGAAAGGAAAGGAAAGGAAAGGAAAGGAAGGGAAAGGAAAGGAAAGGAAAGGAAAGAAAGAAAGGAAAGGAAAGGAAAGAAAGGAAGAAAGGAAAGGAAAGGAAAGGAAAGAAAGAAAGAAAGAAGGAAAGGAAAGAAAAGAAAAGAAAAGGAAAGGAAAGAAAGGAAAGGAAAAGAAGGGAAGGGAAGGAAGGGAAATGAAGAAGAAAGCAAAAAAGAAAAGAAAAGGAAAGGAAAGAAATGAAAGGAAACAAAAAGGGAAGGAAGGAAGGAAGGAAATGAAAAAGAAGGAAAGGAAAGGAAAAAAAGGAAAGGAAAAGAAAGGGAATGAAATGAAGGGAAATGAAGAAGAAAGCAAGAAAAGAAAAGAAACGGAAAGGAAAGAAAATGAAAGGAAAGGAAAAGAAGGAAAGGAAAGGAAAGGAAATAAAGAAGAAAGGAAGGAAAGAAAAGAAAAGGAATGTAAGGAAAAGAAGGGAAGGAAGGAAATGAAATGAAGAAGAAAGGAAGGAAAGGAAAGGAAAATAAGAGGAAAGGAAAGGAAAAAAATAAGAGGAATGAAAGGAAAGGAAGGGAAATGAAGAAGAAATGAAGGAAAGGAAAGAGAAGAAAGGAAGGAAATAAAAGAAAAGGACAGGAAATGAAGAAGAAAGGAAGGAAATGAAAAGAAGGGAAAGTAGAGGAAAGGAAAGGAAATAAAGAAGAAATGAATGAAAGAAAAGAAAAGGAAAGGAAAGGAAAGAAGAAAGGAAGGGAAGGAAGGAAAGAAGAAGAAGGAAGGAAAGAAAGGAAAAGAAGGAAGAAGGAAGGAAAGGAAAAGAAGAAGGAAATGAAAGGAAAGGAAAAGAGGAAGGAAGGGAAGAAGGAAAAAAGAAAGGAAAAGAAGGAAAGAAGAAAGGAAAGGAAAGGAAAGGAAAGAAAAGGAAAGGAAAATGAGGGAAGGGAAGGAAGGAAAAAAGGAAAGAAAAGGAAAGGAAAGAAGGAAAGGAAAGGAAAGGTAAGAAAAAGGAAAGGAAAGAAAGAGGAAAGTAAGGAAAGGGAATGGAAGGATAGGAAAGAAAAAGAAAAGGAAGCTAAAAGAAGTAAAGTAAAGGGAAGAAAAGGGAGGGAGCACACCTCATCCATCTTCCGGGAAGGAGCCCTGCGTGACCTTTGACCCTTATAAAAACAGCAGCATCCATCATGAGTGCTCTGGGTAATGAGGTTAACTACCTTCGTACACTGGTGTGTGTGTGTGTGTGTGTGCGTGTGTGTGTGTGTGTGTGTGTGTGCGTGTGTGTGTGTGTGTGTGTGTGTGTTCATGTTTTCCTATCCCGGTGGGGACTTCTACCTGAATGCACACAGACTCATGGGGACTTGTGTCACAGTGGGGACCTAAATAGAGTTCCCCATGGGTAAACAAGCTTATAAATCATACAGAATTACTTTTTTTGGAAATGTAAAAATGCAGACAGTTGTGTGTGATGGGCAGGTTTAGGGGTAGGGTTAGTGTAAGGGGATAGAATATACAGTTTGTACAGTATAAAAAACATTAAGTCTATGGAGAGTCCCCACAAAGATAGTAAACCAGACATGTGTGTGTGTTGAGAACAGTTTCTCACATCGACTTTGAAACAGTGAGTCTGTTCCTCTAATAATGACTGTTTTTATGTGGTGTCGCACGTTAAAGTCTGTGGTAGATTTTTCCCTTCATTCAAACCTGACTTAAGTCTACCTGGGTCGTTACTCTAGCACGTCTCCTGGTAGACGTTCAATAATATTTATACTCTAGCGCGTCTCCTGATCAACATTCAATAATATTTATACTCTAGCTCGTCTCCTGATCAAAGTTCAATAATATTTATTTTATTTATTTATTTGAATTTATTTGAATAGGGACAGATACAAAAAAACATAGATTATTACATAAAGAACAATCCGATGCCTGTATCGCAGTGTTTATAGCCAAGGCTAATTCGCAACACCTGTCCCTAGAAGGGCTTTTAACAGTTAAGATAAGAAAGGAATAGAAAATTTACAGCAAATACAATAAAATGTCCAGAAACCAGTTAGCACCAGTAAAAATTAGTAAATAAACACATTCACTGGAACTCAAACAGATGCATACCTACATTTCATATGACATGATCACACTGCTGCTGTTGTATGAACCAGGCCTTTGTTTGTTTTTTGAAGCTGGACAGTTTAGTTAAAGTCTTTATATTTGTAGGAAGACAGTTCCACAGATTGGCTCCTTTCACAGAAAAAACGTTTTGGGCAAAAGATGTTTTAAAAAATGGAACTTTACAGTCTCCACGTGTAGCAGCTCTAGTTGATCTGGAGGGTTCCAGCCTGTTCACAAATTTACAAAGTGGCTCAGGTGCAAGTCCAGTTAAACATTTAAAAAACAACATAAGGTGTTTGAAATTAACAAAATTAACAAAAGATAAGATTTTATGTTTACTTAAAATATTACAGTGATGGAATCGAATGGGCTTTTTATCTAAAATTTTTAGGGCACGGTTATAAAGCCTCTCAATAGGCTTTAGGGTAGTTTGGCTGGTCTGAGACCAAACAGTGGTGCAATACGACAGGTGGGACAGGATCATAGTGTTCAGAAAGACATGAGCACATTCAAATGTTAGACTGCTCCTGATCATTCTGAAACAGTTCATAATGGCCTTCATTTTTCTTGAGATGTTTTTGATATGACTTTTAAAATTTAGCTGAGAATCCAAAATCACTCCTAAATATTTTTCCTGTTCTACCTGATCGATTAGATCGCCATTCATTTTAATGTTAAGGTCGTTTATTGTCCGAGTTCTTATCGAAAAACACACTGACTTAGTTTTCCTCAGATTAAGTGTTAAACAGGATTTGTTTAGCCAATTAAACACTTTCTCAAGACTTTTGGTCAGTGTATTGCCGATAACAACAGGGCTTTTGCCGGACACATAAACCACAGTGTCATCGGCATACATCTGAAGACCAACTTCAGGACACACTTCAGGCAGCTCGTTCACATACAGGCTGAACAGAATAGGCCCCAGTATGGTTCCCTGAGGGATTCCGGTGTTAATTTTACATGGTGCAGATTTTACATGCTCAATAACTACACATTGTTCTCGTCCCTGTAAGTATGACTCGAACCATGATAATGCCTGGAGTGACGTGTTATAGGATGACAGTATAGAGATAAGACGGCTATGGTTTACTGTATCGAATGCCCTCTTTAAGAAAAACAGTGGAGTATTTATACTCTAGCTTGTCTCCTGATCAAAGTTCAATAATATTTATACTCTAGCGCGTCTCCTGATCAACGTTCAATAATATTTATACTCTAGCTTGTCTCCTGATCAACGTTCAATAATATTTATACTCTAGCTCGTCTCCTGATCAAAGTTCAATAATATTTATACTCTAGCTTGTCTCCTGATCAACGTTCAATAATATTTATACTCTAGCTCGTCTCCTGATCAAAGTTCAATAATATTTATACTCTAGCTTGTCTCCTGATCAAAGTTCAATAATATTTATACTCTAGCTTGTCTCCTGATCAACGTTCAATAATATTTATACTCTAGCGCGTCTCCTGATCAAAGTTCAATAATATTTATACTCTAGCTTGTCTCCTGATCAACTTTCAATAATATTTATACTCTAGTGCGTCTCCTGATCAACGTTCGATAATATTTATACTCTAGCTCGTCTCCTGATCAACGTTCAATAATATTTATACTCTAGCTTGTCTCCTGATCAACGTTCAATAATATTTATACTCTAGCGCGTCTCCTGATCAACGTTTGATAATATTTATACTCGAGCTCGTCTCCTGATCAACGTTCAATAATATTTATACTCTAGAGCGTCTCCTGATCAACGTTTAATAATATTTATACTCTAGCTCGTCTCCTGATCGACGTTTAATAATATTTATAATCTAGAGCATTTCCTGATCGACGTTCAATAATATTTATACTCTAGAGCGTCTCCTGATCGACGTTCAATAATATTTATACTCTAGCACGTCTCCTGATCAACGTTTAATAATATTTATACTCTAGAGCGTCTCCTGATCGACGTTTAATAGTGCGTGGCTAATCTTGACAGAGCCCCCCCTTTCAGAGCGGCTTCCAGACGCAAAAAAAACCCACAAAAAAAACACACAAAAGTTCAGGAGGGCGGTGAAGCGGAGGTGGTCTTGGGGGAGGGATGGAGGGCCAGGTCCGTGCAGGGGAACGGACCTGGGCATTGCAATGGCGGGCCTGGGTCGTGGAGCGTGGGCGGACCTGGGTTGTGGAGTGTGGGCGGACCAGGCTGTGCAGGTGACCAGGGCGGATCAGGCAGTACAGGCGACCAGGGCGGACCAGGCAGTACAGGCGACCAGGGCGGACCAGGCAGTACAGGCGACCAGGGCGGACCAGGCAGTGCATTCGGCCAGGGTGGCTCAGACAATTCAGGGGACCAAGGTGGATTAGACAGTTCAAGTGGCCAAGGTGGACCAGACAGTTAAGATGTCCAGGATGGACCAGATTGTTCAGGGGACCAAGGTGGACCAGACAGTTCAGGGGACCAAGGTGGATCAGACAGTTCAGGGGACCAAGGTGTATCAGACAGTTCAAGTGGCCAAGGTGTATCAGACAGTTCAGGTGGCCAGGGTGGATCAGACAGTTCAGGGGACCAAGGTGGACCAGACAGTTCAGGGAACCAAGGTGGACCAGACAGTTCAGGGGACCAAGGTGGACCAGACAGTTCAAGTGGCCAAGGTGTATCAGACAGTTCAGGTGGCCAGGGTGGATCAGACAGTTCAGGGGACCAGGGCGGACCAGGCAGTACAGGCGACCAGGGCGGACCAGGCAGTGCATTCGGCCAGGGTGGATCAGACAGTTCAGGGGACCAAGGTGGATCAGACAGTTCAAGTGGCCAAGGTGGACCAGACAGTTCAGGTGTCCAGGGTGGACCAGATTGTTCAGGGGACCAAGGTGGACCAGACAGTTCAGGGGACCAAGGTGGATCAGACAGTTCAGGGGACCAAGGTGTATCAGACAGTTCAAGTGGCCAAGGTGTATCAGACAGTTCAGGTGGCCAGGGTGGATCAGACAGTTCAGGGGACCAAGGTGGACCAGACAGTTCAGGGAACCAAGGTGGACCAGACAGTTCAGGGGACCAAGGTGGACCAGACAGTTCAGGTGACCAAGATGGATCAGACAGTTCAGGAACAGACACTGGTTCAGGAACAAAGGGAACAGACACCGGTTCAGGAACAGATACCGGCTCAGGAACAGACACCGGCTCAGGAACAGACACCAGCTCAGGAACAGACACCGGGATGGCCATCTTGTCCGGGGATGCTGACTCGGCGGCGGCCATCTTGTCCGGAGACACTGGCTCGATGGCGGCCATCTTGTCCGGAGACACTGGTTCGGCGGCGGCCATCTTGTCTGAAGACACTTGTTCAGCGGTGGCCATCTTGTCCGAAGACACTGGCTCGACAGACGTGATGTGAACAGTCTCTGGCTCGGCAGACGTGACGTTAACAGTCTCTGGTTCGGCAGACGTGACGTGAACAGTTTCTGCCTCGGCGTGCATGACGTGAACAGTCTCTAGCTCGGCGTGCATGACGAGATGCGCTGGCTCGGCTGAACAGACGTGAAGTGCAGGCTCGGCTGGACTGACGGGGAGCGCAGGCTCGGCTGGACTGACGTGAAGTGCAGGCTCGGCTGGACTGACGGGGATCATAGGCTCAGCGGGAAGAGACTCAGGCAGAACGGTCTCGGCGGGACGAGACGGTGGCAGGACAGTATCGGCGGGACGAGACTTAGGCAGGACGGTCTCGGCGGGACGAGACTCTGGCAGGACGAGACTCTGGCAGGACAGTCTCGGCGGGACGAGACTCAGGCAGGATGGTCTCGGCGGGACGAGACTCTGGCAGGATGATCTCGGCGGGACGAGACTCTGGCAGGACGATCTCGGCGGGACGAGACTCTGGCAGGACGGTCTCGGCAGGACGAGACTCAGGCAGGACGGTCTCGGCGGGACGAGACTTTGGCAGGACGAGACTCTGGCAGGACAGTCTCGGCGGGAGGAGACTCTGGCAGGACGGTCTCGGCGGGAGGAGACTCTGGCAGGACGATCTCGGCGGAACGAGACTCTGGCAGGACGATCGCGGCGGGACGAGACTCTGGCAGGATGGTCTCGGCAGGACGAGACTCTGGCAGGACAGTCTCGGCGGGAGGAGACTCTGGCAGGACGGTCTTGGCGGGACGAGACTCAGGCAGGACGGTCTCGGCGGGACGAGACTCTGGCAGGACGAGACTCTGGCAGGACAGTCTCGGCGGGAGGAGACTCTGGCAGGACGGTCTCGGCGGGACGAGACTCTGGCAGGACGATCTCGGCGGGACGAGATTATTATTATTTATATTGTTTAAAGATTTAAGTTAATATTGTGCCAGTTTGGCCCTGTAAATAAAAGGGTATTATTTTTTGACAAAGTGTGTGCGGTTTCGTTTTCTTAAGTACCGTTTCAAGAACCGTTTAAGCACCGGAACGGTTTAAAAAATATCAAGTAGGTACTGGCATCGGATAAAACCCAACCGATACCCAACCCTAGGCAGGACGGTCTCGGCGGGACAAGACTCTGGCAGGACGAGACTCTGGCAGGACAGTCTCGGCGGGAGGAGACTCTGGCAGGGCGGTCTCGGCGGGAGGAGACTCTGGCAGGATGGTCTCGGCGGGACGAGACTCTGGCAGGACAGTCTCGGCGGGAGGAGACTCTGGCAGGGCGGTCTCGGCGGGATGAGACTCTGACAGGACGTGTTGGCGGGACGAGACTCTGGCAGGACGATCTCGGCGGGACAAGACTCTGGCAGGACGATCTCGGCGGGACGAGACTCTGGCAGGACGGTCTCGGCGGGACGAGACTCTGGCAGGATGAGACTCTGGCAGGATGGTCTCGGCGGGACGAGACTCTGGCAGGACGAGACTCTGGCAGGATGGTCTCGGCGGGACGAGACTCTGGCAGGACGGTCTCGGCGGGACGAGACTCTGGCAGGACGGCCTCGGCGGGATGAGACTCTGGCAAGACGAGACTCTGGCAGGATGGTCTCGGCGGGACGAGACTCTGGCAGGACGGTCTCGGCGGGACGAGACTCTGGCAGGACGGTCTCGGCGGGATGAGACTCTGACAGGACGTGTCGGCGGGACGAGACTCTGGCAGGACGATCTCGGCGAGACGAGACTCTGGCAGGACGATCTCGGCGGGACGAGACTCTGGCAAGACGATCTCGGCCGGGACGAGACTCTGGCAGGACGTCTTTGAAGATCGAGCGGACTTTAGTGGGGATCTGCCAAGCTGGACATCAGCCTGACGCCTAGACCGATCCGGTGGCAGACCCGATGGCTGGCGTGACACGTGATTCTCAGGCTCGGTAGAGAAGACGTGAAGGATCTCGGTCTCGGCAGCAGGGGATACTGTGCGTACACGGAGCTCCTCCTCTACCACACCCACAGTAAATGATGAGCCGCTCAACAAAAGGGCCAGGTCAATATAGTGCTCTAAAGACCAGTGAGTATCATGCAAGGGCATGAATGAACTGAGCGGTTCAGATAGTCCACCCCGAAAAAAGATCATAAGACATTCTTTGCTCATTGAGGTGAGATGTGCCAGTTCTACCAGAAAGACTCGGGAGATATAATGATGTAGCAAAGCATTAATTTATTGACAGCCCAGCAAGCAATTATTTATAAAGTTCTTTGGCGTAGGCCCCGTCCGTAGTTCATAATCCGAGGGTAGTGGATCTGCATTTCCTGCCTGAAGATGAAGGCAGGGGCGCAGCCGACCCCCCTGGGAGGTATGGACAGGACCATCCTGGTGGTGGTGGGGAGGATGGAGGTAGTTGTCGCGACAGCATCTGTGAACTCAAACGTGTGTAAGTACCAATCTTTTATACAGCGAGTATAAGGATGTGATTGGATAGATGTGAAGGTAATAAGTGACGTAATAATTAAGTCTTCCTAGCAGAACTTTATGCTAAAGCTTTCATTTCAATAAACTCTTCGACATACTTCTCAATCGGCCGATTCTCCTGACGGAGACAAGATTTGTACTGCTGTATCCCTGGTTGGCATCGCTGCTGGATCTTGGTGTGGCAAAGTCTTCTGTAAAAAATCAGCAGACTCAAGGGGATCCATTCGCAGCTTTTATTAGAGTAGTCAAACAGGCAGGAATCAACAACAGCAAACAGGGCAACGGAGACAAGGCAGAGACAAACCAGATAACAGACAATGGCCGGAGTAGGCAGCGAGAAGCAAGGTCCAGTAAGCAGTCCAAGTCGGGGCGGGCAGAGAACAAGCAGAAATGGGATACACAGTCCAAGGTCAAGGTAATAATAAATCCACAGGAAGAAACGCTCGGTAATGAGAGCCAGGAAAGTCAAGACTTCGCACCGGTGTGGTGTGTGGAAGTGGTTTATAGTGTGTGTGTGTGTGTGTGTGTGTGTGAATGAGATGCAGGTGTGTGTGTAATCAGCGCAGTGCAGGTGTATGGTGTATAGTGTAATCAGTCCAGGGAGGTGCATGTAGGGAAATGTAGTCCGTGATCACCCAGGGAGTGCGTGGCTAATCGTGACAATGGCAAAGCGGACATGATACGTTACATAATTTCACTAAAATGTTATTGGTTCTTCATATGCAAACCCTTCTGTTACTAGGTAGAAGCAAGCTCTGTTTTCTTGATTGCTTCACTTTGTTACTCAGCGTCACAAGTTTATAAACCTAGACATCCGTCCAGTTTCATTTCCCCTTTTGTTATATTCACACATGATTCAGACACACACACACACACACACAAACACAAAAACACACACCCATACACACACACACACACACACACACACACACACACACACACACACACTGACTGACTGTTTTTGACCAAAGGGTTTGGAAACATTTAGGATTCAAAAGCATGTGAATGTTATTCCTGCAAAGAAAAATACATGTTAGTTATGATTAATTAAAAAATCCATCACAAGTGCTGAAGTATAAATCAACTCTTACACATCAGATTCATATCAGTGAATCACTTCATTCATTTGAGTCATTACTCAATTTTGTTCCTTATTTTCTGTAATGAAATAAATATTTAGTCATCTTTTTTGTAGCATTGTAAAAGAAAAAGGCATTATACAATAATACACCTACGGGACTGAATGAAGAGATTCACATATTATAGCATATAACATAATTTACACATAAATGTTCTTCATGTGACAGATAATTTACACAGATGTTTTTGTACTGTTCATGTTTTAATGAATGAGATTCAGTGAGTTTGAAGTGGTTATCAGGATTAAACAAACACAGCGAAGGTAAAGGCTTATTTGTAATGTCATGTCAGCCGATGTCCTCTCTCACACACACACACACACACACACACACACACACACACACACACACACACACGACTCATTAGGAGGGGAGGATAACAGCCAACTCAGTGCCACCCCATTGCCTGGTCATTGAGCTCTCCAACCACGACAGATGCTGACAATACCCTCCTCACACACACACACACACACACACACACACACACACAGGTCTGAGTTATCCTCCTTTGGAACACACAGGGTTAAGTGGGCTCTGAGCGGGTCAGCCGTTCGCTGGTTAAGACTGTTACACACCCGTCTATCCAGAGGGACTCGACTCACACACACACACACACACACACACACACACCACACACACACACACACACACACACACATACACACTCTCGACCCACAGCCAGAGAACTCACCAAAGACACTGCAGCAAACACACACCGTGTGATAACATTCTTTAGTTTAATAACTTTACAATCATAAAACAATCTTCCCAGACAGTTACAGGAAGGTTTTTTGAGACAACCATAAAGTAACATATACACAATGTTCTCTAATGGTTACTTTTTAGAATTATTTGTTTACAATCGTGAAATAACTTACACAGAACTTCCTCGAGTGGTTATTTTCAGGAGTTTGTTCTGCATCTGTTTCCTTACAAACTTCAAAAATCTATGTTTTGGGAACATTCTAAGAACCAAAAACTAACATTCCCAGAACGCTCAGAAAGCCGAGATTGTTTGTTGGGACAGTAGAAGAGTGACTGTCCTCCTCCTGGAACTGGAACTGAAGGAGATGCGGGTCAAACTCGCAGCCGGTGCAATGGTGGTGTTTATTTACAGTGAAGTAGCGTGAAACAACCACGAAGTGCAAAGTATTTACTGAAGTGCTGAAGGGGGAAAATAATAAAGTAACTAAACAAATACCTCCAACACAAAAGAAAGCATACTCCAAAAATATGTGCACTTCTCCACTATATACTTCACAGGAGTTGATTTGTTCGTGGCACTACTGTAGCTCACTCACTCATCCAGCGTTTCAGCATTTCTCTGTTAAAGACCTGACTCCTCCCCCATAGGAGCCTACCAATCACAGGTGAGTGTGCTAAAGTTATTCACATATAGATAAACCATATACTACAAATATATGAACATATGTGACATAAGAACATTAAAATCAGAAAGATAATGATATAAAACATCCATAACATTCACCAGTGATCACCGACCCGTGATTCAACAACACTCAACATGTATGACATACAATACAACACAATCCAGTAACGTAACTCAACATTTACAACAAACTTATAAAATGTATGAATGTCCGAGTATGTATTATGGCCGGGAAATAACGTGTGAATGAATGTAATGTCTGTGAGCTATAGAGCGCCGTGTGCCGGTGCTATATCAGGTCCCCTTCTTCACAGGGATATTAATATATTAGTTCCCAGCTAACAAAAATATGTTCTAAGAATGTTTTGCTAACGCTCCCATTTAGTTATGAATGCGTTTGGAACATGTCCAGTATTTAAAATGTTTTAATTTGGGGGAAACATTCCATTGTATGATTCTTCAAACATTATGGGAACGTTACTTTTAAATTTTCTTTGAACGTTCTGAAACAAGTTACACTAAAAAAACGTTAGTTGAACATCCAACTGAAACGTTTCAGAAGAAAAACATTCCATGAGTTTTTTTGTCCAAATGATTTAAGAACATTATTAAAGACCAGATAACTTTGAAAGAACTTTCTATTAACGTTACTGGAAGAACTTTTGTTCATAACTTTGAGAAAACGTTGCGAAATGAGTCAATAATTGCAGAGTTTTC
>JAVALU010002277.1:0-7500 GCA_030770095.1 Gila robusta | reverse complement strand
TCCAAAAATGATAAAGAAAAAGAATGGAAGAAACAAAATGATCAGATTCTGTCCTCCATGTTCTCTATGGTTTGTAACATCATGCGGGCGAGTAAATTATCGTTTTTCATCGGGTTCGTTTGAGCAGATCATGATCAGTTATTGTAAAACATCCACACCTGCTGCTTTCTCTCAGCGGAGGAGCAGCTCGTCCGGTTTCTGACAGGACTTTAATTGGCTTATTACAAGAAAACTGACTATCAGAACATCAGCAAACACACAGAATGAACAATCACCGAACTGTGATACACACACACACTCACGGGGGGGGCGGGGTTGGGGTGGGGGGGGGGGGCGGGGGGGGGGGGGGGGGGGGGGGGGGGGGGTGTATGAGAGGGGGGGGGAAAGGGGTAGTGAAATGGTAATTGTTTTTGAGTAGTGGTTGGAGTGGGGTTTTGTGTTTGGGGGGGGGGGTTGGTTTATTTTGTTTGTGGGGGGGGGGGGGGTTTGGTTTTGTTGTGTTTTTGATTTATTGTATGGGGGGGTTTTGGGGGGTGTGTGTATTTGGTATTTGGTTTTGTGGGGGTGGGTTGTTTGTTGGGGGGGTGGGGGGGGGTGTTTTGGTTGTTTGGTGGGTTTTGTGGTGTTTTGGGTGTGAGGGTGTTTTAATTGTGTGGTGTTTTTTTGGGTTTTTTTTGGTTGGTTTGGGGTTGTGTTTATTGTGTGGGTGGGTTTTTGGGGGTGTGGTGTGGTTGGGGGTTGGTTGGTTGTGGTATGGGTGTTTGTTGTGGGGGTGGGTGTTGTGGTGGGTTAAAATGATAAATCAGGGAACATCCCTGCACACACGTATCTGGCAACATTCTTCGACATACCCTAACAATCACTCCAAGAAAGAACCCTCGACCCCCAACCGTAACTTCAACTCCTAAACACAACACCATTACAAACCACCATAAACTGAAAAGATAATTTCTGCTTTTTATAACCTTAACGCCATCCCCCGTCCAAACACAACCCACCCAATAACCAAAATGTTCCTCTATAACAGTCCCCGAAACAACACACCTGCCAAAAAATAATAAAATAATATTTATAATACTAACCCCCCCAAACACTTGCCCGCCCACACAACCTGCAAAAAAATTATCATCTCCAGAACTAGCTAAAAAGTCAGATCTCATACATTCCGAATTTACAAAAAATTGGAAGTACACCCACCTATTGAAACCGAACCGAAACAGACACCCATACCACAATAAACGAACCCGTACCTGTAAACACCCACACTCCCCCCACCCCAAACAAACAAAAAAAAACAAACCAAAAAAAGATACCCACTGAACCCCATACCATCGGTCGCATACCGCACAAAGATTAATCAAACACAGGCAGCACTAACCATAACACACCCCCTCTTGCGATCACATCATTCTCTGATGATTGGCTGATTGGTTCCTGCTGTATCAGTAGCCAATGAGATCGCAGCTCAACCTTCAAATACTGGTCAGCACTTTCAGAAACCCTCCTCCTTCCCCAGCTCCACCTGTTAGATCTGATACGGGTAATTCATGTACGATATATATTACACCGCAGCAGCAGATCTATTCTGCCAACACCAAACATATCAACATTGTAATATCCATTACTATGCCAAACACTCCAAGGAATGTCATGACAGAAATAATGTTATAAAATATGTTAAAAGTTAAATATATAGGTATACAACTTAAAAAATAACAGGGATTGAAGACGTCGACTGAAAAAGGAAAGTTGTTTCAGAAAGTTTTATTTCATTCTGATGAAGACAAACATGTATTTCTTCAGAATAGCGTCACTGAAGAATCATTGACAGTAAGACTATGAACATTAACTAAGACAGTAAATAAAGTCCATGCTGATTTCATATTGACTTTTACAGACAGCATCTCCATAAAGAACCATCACAAAGGTTGACGTCCATCTCTCCTGTTTCTCTTGTTTTCAGGAGCAGGTACGGTCGACTCCATTAAATCCACACCGTGGCCTCTCTTTTATGTGACATTTTATTTGGCGGAGACAAACGAGCACCAGTTGGATTATAACATAATTTGTCTTGTCTTTATTACCAGCACAAAGGACAACGTTCATTAATTATTCGCTGTAGCAGCGGAGAAGGTCTCTCTCCGGACAGATGGTGAGGACACTGTTATTTATATCAATCAGCTCAAAATGTTCAGTCAGGATTACTATTCCTTAGACTATCCTGATTTATTCCTCTCCCTCTCTTTGCCGTAGGCTGCCGTTTGTCCGCTTTAATGGAAAGACGATTGGAGGTGGATCGCAGTGTGTCCCGGCATGTTAATTCACACAACTCTGTGTTTGTTCTGGATTTCCTTCTCTTCGGACACAAGAGGCTTAAACACGAACCGGAAGTGCTCAGGTGCTGCTAGGAAAACTTCACAACTTACCACTAAGAAAAGTATGTGTGTATATATATATATATATGAAGCGGATCAAAAAAATTCAAGAACGGGTATTGTTCAAATTTCATGTATAACTTTGATGAAAGGTTTTGATCCACTTCAAGTGTTGACTACTGTATATATATATATATATATATATATATATTTGGGATGCACCCATATGAAAATGTTTGGCCAATACCGATAATTATTTATATTTGAAAGCCGATAACCGATATATTGGCCGATAAATCGAAATCGGAATTTTCATATAATTTTGAGAGCCTGATTACAAAAACAAATGTTTCACCATTTAAAGCCGTGTTCCAAACACACAATTATAATGTTCTCATTATGTTCTTATTGGACCGATAACGATAACATTAAAAATGAACATGTACTGGCCGATACCGATATGGTGGCCGATATATTGTGCATCCCTAATATATATATATATATATATATATATATACATATATATATATATATATATATATATACTGTAGATTCCACACAGTTCAATACAATCAATAACAATAACACTGGAATGCAACACTGTTGGATCAGAATCCCAAACTGGACATTTCCAGAGGATTCAGGCAAAGGCTCTTTCACTCTCATTTTTTCACTCTCAATATCTCAACTTTAATATTCATTTAATACAAATGAATATTAAAGTTGAGATATTGAGAGTGAAAAAATGTTCTTTCATATATCAAAGTTTCTCTCTTCAGAACAAGTCACAAACCGAGATGAATAATTTGCCTTCGTAATACTTAAGTTTGTCAGAAAATATGATCTGCTGAAATAAATCAGATTTTGGGAGATTCTCTCATGGCTTGGCTCTCCTGTTGAGCCAAATATGAACAAATATGCAAAAATAACTGTGCAGGTTGTGATTAAGATTTTAAATGTGTCTTTTTTTCAGCTTTTAGCTAATGAAAAACAAAGTCTTGGAGGATCTTAGTGTTAATTTATTAAACATGAAAAGGGCCTTGATGAAATATAGAAGTGAGATATGTTTTGCATTTCAAAGAATCCAGCGTACAACTTACTTGCATGTAAATTAGGTCAAGATTTGTCGAAGCAAACATTATCCGAAGCGTATGTCCCATAAGTCCTGTTGCAACATACAAGATGCTGTGTCACCCCTCAGATGAGACAGAAATTTGGAACCACGACCAGAAGACACAATCTCAACTTCTAACACACCCTACATACGACCACGGAGGAGGGGTCCTCCGCTCGCGCATTGTATACACATCGCGACACCCACGTCCAATAAATACCCACCTACTCGTGTTCCCAGCAAAAGTCACTGCCCCGGGAAGTACCCGCCCTAAGGCAACCACCTTGGAAAATATTGTCTACAAATCTTGACCTAATTTTACATGCAAGTAAGTTGTACGCTGGATTCTTTGAAATGCAAAACATATCTCACTTCAATTATTTCATCAAGGCCCTTATTCATGCTTTAATAAAGTCACACTTAAGATCCCTCCAAGACTTTGTTTTTCATTAGCAAAAGCTGAAAAAAAGACACATTTAAAAATCTTTAATCACAAGCTGCACAGATAGTATTTCTTAGCATATTTTGTTCATATTTGGCTCAACAGGAGTAGCCAAGCCATGAGAGATCCTACCCAAATCTGATTTATTACAGCAGATTCATATTTCATCTGGACAAAGCTTAAGTTATTGCCGAAGGGCAGAATTAATTTACATCTCGGTTTGGTGACTTGGTATCTGAAGAGAGAAACTTTTCGATAGATGAGAGAACATTTTTTCACTCGCAATATCTCAACTTAGAATAATTCAGTTCTGTATTAAAATGAATATTAAAGGTTAGGAGATATTGGAGGAGTGAAAAACTGAGAAGTGGAGAAGAGTCCTTAGCCTGAATCCTACGGAAATGTCCAGTTTGGGATACTGATCCAACAGTGGTGCATACCAGTAGTTATTGTTATTTAGATTGTATTGAACTGGTGTGGAATCTACAGAATATATCTATATATATATATATAGATAGTATGTATATATAGGATATATATAAATATATAAATATAGGGATGCACATTATAACGGCCTACCCATGATCGGTGATCGGCCGAGTTACATGTTCACTTTTAATGTATTAACGGTTATCGGCCACATAAGAACATAATGAGAACAATAAAATTGTGTGTATGATAGGTGAACACGGCTGTAGCAAAGGGTAGAAACATTTGTTATTGTAATCAGGCTCTCAAAATAATATGAAAATTCCGGATTTACCGGATTTATTATCGGCCAATATATCGGTTATCGGCGTTCAGAATATAAATATTTATGCGGTATTGGCCAAACATTTTCATATGGTGACCATCCAACAACTATATAAATCTATATATAGATATATATTACAGTAGTCAACACTTGAAGTGGATTCAAAAACCTTTCATCAAAGTTATACATGGAAATTTGAACCAATACCCGTGTCTATAGAATTTTTTTGATCCGCTTTCATATAAATTATATATATAACCACACATAACTTTTTCCTTGAGTGGTTAAGTTGTGTTGAAGTTTTCCTAGCAAGCACCTCCGAGCACTTCCGGTTCGTGTTTTAAGCCTCCATATGAAATGTCCGAAGAGAAGGAAATCCTAGACCAAACCACCGACGTTGTGTGCATACAAACATTGCCGGGACACCCACCTGCGAACCCACCTCCAATCGGTCCTTACCATTGAAAGCAGGGACAAACGGCAGCCTACGGGCAAAGAGAGGGAGAGGAGATAAAATCAGGAATAGTCTATAGGACATAGGAAATCCTGACTGAAGGCCCGTTTGAGCTGATTGATTATAAAAAATAACAGGGTCCTCACCCTCTGGCCGTCGAGATGACCTCCCTCCGCAGGCTACAGCTGAATAATTAATGATACGTTGACCTATGTGCTTGGTAATAAAGGACAAGAGACAAATTATGTTTATAATCCAACTGCGTGGCTCGTATTGTCTCCCCGCCAAATAAAAATGTCACATAAAAGAGAGGCCACGTGTGTGGCGGATTTAAATGGAGGTCGGAACCGTACCTGCTCCTGAAAAACAAGAGATAACAGGAGAGATGCGACGTTCAACCTTTAGTGGAAGGTATCTTTAATGGCGATGCAGTCCTGTAAAAGACAATAATGAAAATTCAGCATTGGGACATTATATTACTGTCTTAGTTTAATGTTCATTAAAAGTACCATACTAGTCAATCGAATACTTCAGTGACGCTATTCTGAAGAAATAGTTTGTCTTCATCAGAATGAAATAAAACTTTCTGAAACAACTTTCCTTTTTCAGTCGACGTCTTCAATCCCTGTTATTTTTTAAGTTGTATACCTAATATTTTTAACTTTTAACATATTTATAACATTATTTCTGTCATGACATTCCTTGGAGTGTTTTGGCATAGTAATGGATATTACAATGAAATCACAAGATTAGGAGAAGGCAGAAACGATCAGCTAGCATATAACAGATTGCGGAGATATAAAACAATAACGTGACCATTTGACATAACCCGTCTCAGCACACCCCCGGAAGGGCGCAGGGGCCGGCGGAGTGTAAATCCTGAAAGAAGCTGACCATAAAAGCATGTTATGCACGCTCTACGATCCGGACGATGTGGCTGAACTGATACAGCAGGGAACCAAGCTCAGCCACTCAAACCTAGAGAATGCAGTGAGACGGGCAAAGCTGATTTGACTTAAAAGAGCGGCAATAACCACCTGTGATATACACCACTTTATTCTGAAACTCGGCCCGTGAATGAAGAACCCCCAGATATCCCAACACCACGTAAAACAAACACAAACAGATAATATATACATAAAAAAAGCCGCAACATTCCGGGGAACTATACTTAATGAATGTTTCATTCGGTGAACTTTACAAGCATAATTACCCATAACTCAAACAAAACTTCAGACAGCCCATCCTAACTAAAGCCTTTTCCAGGAAAACAAAATCATGAAAGTTTATTTTGTATTAAGAAAATGTAAGGTAGAACATACGCACCAGAAACAACAGCAAAATCCATACGATAAACCCCTATTCTCAGGAAACCCCGGCCGCAGCGTGCCAAGCCCGGCATGAATAAAAACAAACTTCATGCTTTATTCAGTTAACCTAACAGCGAACAGGTTAAATCCACAGACCCAGATACCTTCAAATCAGAAGGGTTAACCTACAGTCCCGCCCAGACATTGGTTCCTAACTTAAAATCCCTATCAACAACGCGCACCCGTTGCCACGCCCCAATAGCAGCTACAAGCTTACCCTGAATCATTCTGGTGAGAAAGTACAATATGACCCCCTCCCCCTCACGTCCGAACCCCCAATGAAGACATACCTAACCCACAGCTGCCAAACCAGCCCCACATAACAGATCAAAGCGACAGCCTGTCTCAGTTGAACCCCTAGACATTATACATAAAATTATCCTATGTTAAGCCTGGCTAGAGGTGAATTCATCGGGTGGGCGACCCGATAGTCACGTGTATATAGAATTTTGCTATATTTATGAGCCCTTCCCGTGAATGGCGCACCTATACAACCGCCATAGTACATCCCCCACAACCCTCCCTCCAAATCTGTAACTTTGAGCATCTGCAGATAGGGAGGAGCTCCACGACAGCTGGGCAACGTCCCTGGCGGACAAACTCTATAGCAGTGTATATAGAAGCGCACTACCTAGCACACGGAGTTTTGACCAAATTAGCAGCAAATAGCTGTCCACTCCCGCGCACCCACCCAAGTCTGAGACCCGCTGCATTGTGGCCCACCGTCGCCTATGCGCACGTGTGTAGTGGATTCGATTTGTAGGAGATGCTGTGAGTAATAGAGACTTCGCCCGTACGGGCTAGCTTGTGATTCCAGCATCTGGTGAGTTGCTGAGTATTACTATAAGTCAGGTTTACCCCCCCCCCCCATGTAATTAAGAACCAATTAAATCCAGGTCAAAACCGGACGAGGTATTCTCCTCCTCTAGAGAGAGAAAGCAGTACAGTGGAGTGGATGTTTTTACAATAACTGATCATGAGTCTCTGCAGA
>JAVALU010002276.1:35000-195763 GCA_030770095.1 Gila robusta | reverse complement strand
TAGGAAGTGTTGAGGTGATTCATGATTGGCTGTTTGCTGCCCCGAGTCAAACGAGACCACCCTCATGTTTCTATGACAATTCAGTCCAGAGATATCCCTTCGATCTCTTTCAATGGAAGTCTATGGGAGTTGTTGCTAAGGTGCTCTAAATGGTTGCTAGGGCGTGGCTTGATAGCTTCACAATGATCCTGAGAGACTGATTGGTCGTCTGAGTAAAATGAGCCCGCCCCCTTGTCTCTATGACACTGTGATCCAGAGTTATGTTCAATATAAAAGCGGTTTCTATGGTGTAGGACGGCCCATTTCATGGGCCGTCCTACACCATAGTAAGTCAATGGGGAAACTTTGGGCAGCTCCTGCCCCCCAGGGGTGCAACTTTTACCCCATTGTGTGGTATGTTCTTACAGAGTCTGTCAGCCTCTTCAAATGTGGCAAATTTCACGTTTCTGCGAAATTCACACTCTGAGCTATGACTCGTCAAAGTTTTTCGCAATGTTAAGTCTATGGGATTTTTTTGGGCCGTTTTTCGCCCCTGGGCGACCATCGTACCCCTGATCTCTTAGAAAAGTCATAGCACACCATTCCCGAACAGCCGCACGTTTTGACACCTCATTCGTGGGTCTGTGCCAAAAACTGCGGGAGGAGTAGCGCGTCAAAAAGTGGCCAGAAGAATAAGAAGAATAAGAAGAATAAGAATAATAAGTATGTGAGATAACAATAGTGTTGCTTTGCCATAGGCAAGCACCACTAATAAGAATAATAAGTATGTGAGATAACAATAGTGTTGCTTTGCCATAGGCAAGCACCACTAACTAGAATGTACATTTCCGGAAGAAAATGTGAAGTGGTGCTTGCAGTGGCAATACTCGCCACTCGGTTGCTAGGGTGTGGTACATGATTGCATACGAGCCAACAAACATGTCTGTACTATGTTCTGGTGCTGAGATATGGCTTATTCATGTTGTTCAGGTGGTTGCTAGGGCGTTGCTAAGGTGTTCTGAGTGGTTGCTAGGGTGTTTTGGGTGGTTGCTAGGGTATTCTGGGTGGTTGCTAGGGTGTTCTGGTTGGTTGCTAGGGTATTTTGGGTGGTTGCTAGGGCATTGCTAGGGTGATCTGGGTGGTTGCTAGGTGGTTGCTAGGGTGTTCTGGGTGGTTGCTATGGTGTTGCTAGGAGGTTGCTAGGGTATTCTGGGTGGATGCTAGGGCGTTGCTAGGCGGTTGCTAGGGTATTCTGGGTGGTTGCTATGGCGTTGCTAGGCGGTTGCTAGGGTGTTCTGGGTGGTTGCTAGGCGGTTGCTAGGGTATTCTGGGTGGTTGCTATGGTGTTGCTAGGTGGTTGCTAGGGTATTCTGGGTGGTTGCTAGGGCGTTGCTAGGCGGTTGCTAGGGTGTTCTGGGTGGTTGCTAGGCGGTTGCTAGGGTATTCTGGGTGGTTGCTATGGTGTTGCTAGGCGGTTGCTAGGGTATTCAGGGTGGTTGCTAGGGCGTTGCTAGGCGGTTGCTAGGGTGTTCTGGGTGGTTGCTATGGTGTTGCTAGGTGGTTGCTAGGGTATTCTGGGTGGTTGCTATGGCGTTGCTAGGCGGTTGCTAGGGTATTCTGGGTGGTTGCTAGGCGGTTGCTAGGCAGTTGCTAGGGTGTTCTGGGTGGTTGCTATGGTTTTGCTAGGTGGTTGCTAGGGTATTCTGGGTGGTTGCTATGGCGTTGCTAGGCGGTTGCTAGGGTATTCTGGGTGGTTGCTAGGCGGTTGCTAGGGTGTTCTGGGTGGTTGCTAGGCGGTTGCTAGGGTATTCTGGGTGGTTGCTATGGTGTTGCTAGGCGGTTGCTAGGGTATTCTGGGTGGTTGCTAGGACGTTGCTAGGTGGTTGCTAAGGTATTCTGGGTGGTTGCTATGGTGTTACTAGGTGGTTGGTAGTTGTCACAGATGGTTACTATTGGAGTTCTTAACACTTTCTTGGCATGATTTAGCACTACCTAATCGCTATTAGCATGTAGCTATTCACAGCTAGCATGTGTAGCATGTTGGAAGCCCTGTTTGCTAGCATGAGTCAAAAGAGCCAAACCACATCTCTATACGATGTTCTGATGCAGAGATATAGGTCTTGCAAAATGGTTGCTAGGGTACTCTGTTTGGTTGCTAGGGAATGGCTTGGCAGCTGCCAGTCATCAAAGTCCAAAGGTTGCTTGTCAGTATGAATGATATAAACCAACTCCCATGCCACTGTGACATTCAGAATGGAAGATATCCCTCTATAGATTTTAGTTGCTAAGGTGCTCGACAATGGTTGCTAGGGAGGGGCTAGGAAGTGTTGAGGGGATTCATGATTGGCTGTGTGCTGCCCCGAGTCAAACGAGACCACCCTTGTGTTTCTATGACACTTCTATCCGGAGATATTCTTTTGACCTCTTTCAATGGAAGTCTATGGGACTTGTTGCTAAGGTGCTCTAAATGGTTGCTAGGGCGTGGCTTAATAGCTTCACAATGATCCTGAGAGACTGATTGGTCATCTGAGTAAAATGAGCCCGTCCCCTTGTCTCTATGACACTGTGATCCAGAGCTATGTTCAATACAAAATCCCTATGCAATGTGTAGGACGGCCCATTTCATGGGCCGTCCTACACCATAGTAAGTCAATGGGGCAACTTTGAGCAGCTCCTGCCCCCAGGGGTGCAACTTTTACCCCATTGTGAGGTATGCTCTCAAATGTGGTAAATTACAAGTTTCTGAGAAATCATTGGTCAGTGCTACGAATCGTCAAAGTTTGTGGCAATGTTAAGTCTATGGGATTTTTTTTACCCAATGATTTGCCCCTGGGGCAAACACCGTACCCCCGATCGGTAAGAAAAGTCACAGCACACCTCTCCTCAATAATCCGCACAATTTGACGCCTCAATCAGGGGTCTGTGATGTCGGCGTGTATTTTTTAACAGATGATTACTATGGAGTTTTTAAAAGGAGTTTTTATAGAGTTTTTATAGAGTTATTTAGTATGGCACGAGGCCTGCGGCTTCGTGCCTATCGCCCACGGTTGCTAGGGTGCTGCAGGGCTGTCAGGCCCTTTTCTGTGGGTGTGTGTGAAAGTGACAGTTGGGATTTGAATTTCTGAACATTCCGCAATGTTAAGTCAATGGGATTTTTTTGGCCGCTTTTTCGTCCGCTGTGCGAACATCGTACACCCGATCGCTTAGAAAAGTCATAGCACACCTCTCCTCAATGAGCCGGTCGATTTGAAGCCTCACTCAGAGGTCTGTGATAAACGGTGTGGGACGAGTTACGCGCCAAACTTTGTGTGGAATAATTTTTGCAAGATAACACTAGTGTTGCCTTGCCTTTGGCAAGCACCACTAATAATAAGTATGTGAGATAACAATAGTGTTGCTTTGCCATAGGCAAGCACCACTAATAATAAGTATGTGAGATAACAATAGTGTTGCTTTGCCATAGGCAAGCACCACTAATAATGTGTAAATTTCAGTTAGAACAAGTCAGATATACATGTCAAACAGGGCTTTATAGACAATGTCACAGTTAATAACTAACTTACGAACAGAACTTCTACCATGACTGTAGATGTTTTGGGACTGTGATCAAATCATACTAAAAATTAACATTGAAAAAAAAAAATTTTTTTTAAAGGTGCACTATGTAACTTTTTTGTGTTTAAAATGAACTAAACATAAATGATGAGTAGATACACCATCAATCCTTCTTCCAGAATGTGTTTTTGTCTTACCCTGATTCACTATGGTACACTCTCAGAAAAAAAGGTGCAAAAGCTGTCACTGGGACAGTACCCTTCAAAAGGGTTCTAATATGTATAATTTAGGTACTAATATGTACACTTTTGGTACCAATATGTACCTTTGAGGGACTAATATGCACTCTTTAGGTACAAATGTGTACCTTTTGAAAAGGTACCGCCACAGTGACAGCTTTTGTACCTTTTTATCTGAGAGTGTAAGCCTTTTATAAGTGTTTATATTGTAGACGGGATGGTTTTCACGGGGAAATTGTGTACATGGGTCACTCGTCCATGTGTGTCTCATCATATCCGTAAATAGAGAAAAGTTAAGAAAAGTCTGAGCCGCTTAGATCGCTCATGCTCATTGCATTACAACTGAGCGGCTCAGCTTTTACTGTGGGTGTCGTGAAGGAGGAACACGTCACTCCCACAGTTGCCTTCACTCCAGAGCCTCTTCACAATATGGCCGCCACACCAGAGCCTCGTTCCGTACGTGTGAGACTTTATTGATCTGGCATATGAAACCCCGATGGACGAGGTGTGCCTAATGATATTTGTTTTTGGTTTTGGGCTATCTGAGCCACTAAGTTTGCTTATGCCCTTGCATGATCCTTATTGGACAGAGTTTGCAGCCATCATGTACACAGTGTTAGTCATGAACGCTGGATTTGAAGCTATCAACACGTTTCCTAGGCATTTGGGTTTGGTTTCCAATTTAGCGGACACTTGGCTAATGTTGGTCCAAGCAGCTGGCATCTAGTGGAGATATCAACTCTGGGGGTCTCCGAGGTTGTTCCGAGCCCACCGTCCCTTCCCCTGTTCCACCGTCCCTTCCCCTGATCCACCGTCCCTTCCCCTGTTCCACCGTCCCTTCCCCTGTTCCACCGTCCCTCCCCTGTTCCACCGTCCCTTCCCCTGTTCCACCGTCCCTTCCCCTGTTCCACCGTCCCTCCCCTGTTCCACCGTCCCTCCCCTGTTCCACCGTCCCTCCCCTGTTCCACCGTCCCTCCCCTGTTCCACCGTCCCTTCCCCTGTTCCACCGTCCCTCCGCTGTTCCACCGTCCCTCTGCTGTTCCACCGTCCCTCCCCCTGTTCCACCGTCCCTCCGCTGTTCCACCGTCCCTTCCCCTGTTCCACCGTCCCTCCCCTGTTCCACCGTCCCTCCCCCTGTTCCACCGTCCCTCCGCTGTTCCACCGTCCCTCCCCCTGTTCCACCGTCCCTCCCCCTGTTCCACCGTCCCTCCCCCTGATCCACCGTCCCTCCCCCTGTTCCACCGTCCCTCCCCTGTTCCACCGTCCCTCCCCCTGTTCCACCGTCCCTCCCCCTGTTCCACCGTCCCTCCGCTGTTCCACCGTCCCTCCCCCTGTTCTAAAACGACAGTGATACAAATCAAATATCTTAGATGGACAGGTGAAATCAAAAACATCAGAAATAGCAGACGAAGCAATAGATGCAGCAAACGTATTAACATTAATAAAACTGATCTTATGGTAAGAGATGTTATATTGTCAATACATTTAGTTGGACAAAGTAATGTAAAATCAAAAGTAATAAGCTTATGATCAGAGATAGGAGTAACCAGACCACTGATGGAGATATCATTCAAACCAGATGTACAAACTAAGTCAAGTGTGTGGCCATGAGCATGAGTTGGGAAATTAACATTCTGATAAAGGTCAAAGCAGTCCAGAACAGTCTTTAATTGAGTGCTATTAGAACAAGGAGTGTTGATGTGGATGGTAAAATCACAGCGCAAGATGACCTTGGATGATGAAGCACAAGCTAGTGTTAGCAGTTCACTAAGCTCTGAGAAACAATAGTCTCGCTGTTTGGGTGGTCTATAAATTAGGATGATTGTTAGGGGACAGTTCGAGGAAACCTAAAAGTCTTAGTATTATGAAAGTCCAGTTGAGCAAGTGTTATGGAGTTGCGATAGATAAACTTTACCAGATAAAGTTTAAAGATATGATTTTTAAACCTAGTGATTTAATAATGTCTAGCCTAATTATAAATTCAAAAGCAAAACGGGTTGGAAAGTGGAGTATGATATGATAATAATAATAATAATAATATGATCCAATAACCGCACTTCTGCCGCCATCTACTGTTTATATTGTAACTCTTTGTATGTATATAACTCTTTCAGTTTTACAAATGGGGACCATCTTTGAAGGATTTATAAATAACGTTTTTTTGTTATCATATTCAAAATAACATTTGAAGTGCTGGAATGTCTAATTACAAACACTGTGTTTCTTATCCAAGTGTTCCCATTATCTTCAAGTCTGAATTGTAATCAATAAAACTGGTTAATTGGCAAATTAGGTAATTGTGACAACTGCATTAAAATATAGACAATGCATTTACTTTGGTTTAGTGTCAATGATGCTTGGTAATATTAGCCCAACCTGTGTTCTGTCCTATATTTACCCAGCCATTGGGCTAAAAACAACTCAAAATTATATACACATGCATGTGAAAGGAGAATGTGTGTGAGAGTGAATGAAGGAATTCTGTACGGCCCCTCATAATATATATATTATGAGGCGGGGTGTTTAAATATATATATATATATATATATATATATATATATATATATTCATTTCTGACCAAGAATTTATTTGTGTTAAACTGGGCTTAATTAAACATGAAACCTGCAGTCTCTCCTGTAGTAAAGTGTTTTATCGTTCTGCTCTTTGTGTCATTAGTGTAAGATCAGGCTCACATGTGTCCAGCTCTGTGTCTGTGAAGAGTGACCGGTCAAAAGAAGAAGGACCAAAATTCAGTGAGAGAAAACCATCAACTAACAAAAGGTATTTCATTTGTGTCTTATTTTTTTATTTCTACACTTTGACTGTTACAAAATATTTTAGCAAATATTTATCATGAAACTTTATCTTTCAAACATCGTTCCAAATTACAATCAACATAAAAAATATAATTCAAATCAAATAATTTTAATCTTTGTGATACCTATTAGGGCTCTGCGATATGGCCAAAAAACAAACAAACAAAAAAAAAAAACAAAAAACAAAAAAAAAAGTACTAAATGTTCACAGGAAAGAGGAACACACATTCACTCATCTGAGCTTTGTAACTATATTAGCCTAGATTTGATTACCATATTTCAATTCTGCTATCATTAAAATCCACTTACTTGTAGGTTTAAAATTCTACATATGGCACATTTAATGTCAAAAAAAAAATATTTTAGCAAAATGTAGCAATATTTTTAGTTGTGCTCCTATTCTATTGCGCTGTGTTTTGTGCGTGGCTGCGCTCGTTCAGTGAAGTCTGAAGTTTAGCAGACTTCTAGCATTTACATATGGAGAATATACCTGTGCAATGTAGGTTATTCACTGAGGAAAACACCACATGGCAAACGCATTAAACAGCACATATAACGCCTGTCTGATTATATATGATTTTTGCCATACTCAAGCAGCCCTACATTAAACCATCTCAAATGAGACTGAAGTATTTCATGTAGTAAAGTGTTTTATCGTTCTGCTCTTTGTGTCATTAGTGTAAGATCAGGCTCACATGTGTCCAGCTCTGTGTCTGTGAAGAGTGACCGCTCAAAATATGATGGACCAGACTTCAGTGAGAGAAAACCATCAACTAACAAAAGGTATTTCATCACACATGGACTGTTAGAAAATATTTCAGCAAATATTTATCATAAAACTTTGTTCAAATATATTTCCAAATTACAAACCGCAGTGCTATAAAAACCTAAAGGGAGCATCAGCAAAAAAATACTGAAACTTTTATTTGAATAATAATTCTGTTTTTTGTAATATGCATTTATTTGAGTCTGCTTACATAATTACTGCACAACATATCAAAATACCTATTGTCAATGCAGAATTCACTATATGTTTATACTTAAATAGATCCTATACTTTAACTGTGAAAACTTAAATTGCTAATGTTTTCTTGTTCTCTGGTAAAAATAATAATAATATTTTGCCTGAAAATGCAGTATTTTATTTGATTGGCTAACAGGCTTCAATGTGAGACATTAGACTCAGACGTTCAGACTCACAGGAACAACGAGAATTTCAAAGACAATCTCCTAGGCATCTTCCAGGTAGAAAAACACATTTTCATACATGTTTATATTTATAACAAACAAATAGTTTACTGAACTTTTTTGCAAAAATAATAGAATAGACATTTTAAGAACCCATAAAATAATAATCAAAATGTAAAAAGACAAGTGTTGTTTTTGTACATTTTGTGTTAAATGGCAGCTGATTGACGTGTTTGGTTTTTAACTGGTTTCTTTGACAAATATTTGTAATTACTGAATGAATAGTTTTGACCAAATATGGATGTGGATCTGGTTAAATTGTGTTGTTCTGTCTCTTATTTTATTTGCTTTGTTTGTAGGATATTGAGAGCAAAATAATCATATTTCTGAAGCATGAACTGGAAAAGTTTAAGAAAATATTACAAAATGAGAACACACAACACTTTGTGAAGGACTTTAATGAGAATAGATGCAGTATCAAAGCAGCAGCTCTTGATCTCACACTACATTACCTGAGAGAGATGAAGCAAGATGAAGCTGCTGATGCTCTAGAAGGTAAGAGACTCATGATCATCTGTCTGATTGTCTCTTATAAATGTAGGAGAGAAAATTAAGACTAAAACTATCTGTTTTCTGTTCCTGTGTTTAGATGAGCTGTTCCTCATTCCTCAGCTGAAATGTAGCCTTAAGAAGAAGTATCAATGTGTGTTTGAAGGAATTGCGAAGCAAGGTGACTCCACACTTCTGAATAACATCTACACAGATCTCTATATCACTCAGGGTGGCAGTGAACAGGTCAATACTGAACATGAGGTGAGACAGATTGAAGTTGCTTCCAGGCGTCATGAAGCACAAGAGATGCAGGTTGAATGCAAACATTTGTTTGAAGCACCTGAACAAGACGAGGAGATCCGAACTGTACTGACAAAAGGAGTCGCTGGCATCGGAAAATCAGTCTCTGTGCAAAAGTTTGTTCTGGACTGGGCTGAAGGAAAAGAAAATAAAGATATCAGCTTCATATTTCCTCTTCCATTCAGAGAGATGAACTTAAAGGAGAAAGAAAAACTGAGTTTGATGGACCTTATAACTCAATTTTTCCCAGAGACAAAAGGACTGAACCTTACAAGAAGGAATCCATTCAAAGTGCTGTTCATCCTGGATGGACTGGACGAATGTCGCTTTCCTCTGAAGTTTGATTGTAATGAGACGTGGCGTGATGTATCGTCACCAGCCTCTCTGGATGTTCTCCTAACGAACCTCATGAAGGGAAATCTGCTTCCTTCTGCTCTCGTCTGGATCACCACCAGACCAGCAGCTGCCAGTAAGATTCCTCCTGACTGCATCGACCGGCTGACAGAGATACGAGGATTCAGCGATGCACAGAAGGAAGAGTACTTCAGAAAAAGATTCACCGATGAGAATCAGGCCAACACAATCATAGATCATGTTAAAAAATCAAAGAGTCTCTTTATCATGTGTCACATCCCAGTCTTTTGCTGGATTTCAGCCACTGTTCTCCAGAACATTATGGAGGAGAAAATAAATAATGATGTGAAAAACGCTCAGGCTGATGCGATCTCTAAAACACAGCAGGAATCAAACACTGAAGACACTCCCAAGACTCTGACACAAATGTACACACACTTTCTCCGCTTTCAGATCCAGCAGAGCCGCCGAAAGTATGATGGAGAATACACACCAGATGTTTCCTGGGATAAAGACGCCATCCTTTCACTGGGGAAACTGGCATTTCATCAGCTGGAAAGAAACAACGTGATCTTCTATGACACAGACCTGGAAGCCTGTGGTATTGATGTCTATAAGGCATCAGTGTACTCAGGCATGTGTACCCAGATCTTTGAGGAAACAGGGATCATTCTTGGTACCATGTACTGCTTTGTTCACTTGAGCATTCAAGAGTTTATTGCAGCCCTTTATGCACATCTGGTTCTGGACATCAACAAGACAAGTGTGTTTGATCATGAGTCTACAGAATAGGAAAAGAAAAATGAAACCATGATTGATTTTCTCAAGACTGCAGTGGACAAGGCGCTCGAGAGTGACAATGGACACCTGGACCTTTTCCTTCGCTTCCTCCTCGGTCTGTCACTCCAGTCCAATCGACGACTCTTACGAGGTCTGTTAACACAACGAGACGGCAGTGACCAGAGCAACAAGACGACAGTTCGACGACTCTTACGAGGTCTGTTCACACAGCAAGACAGCAATGACAAGAGCAACAAGAAGATAGTTCAGTACATCAAGCAGAAATTAGAAGATAATCTTCCTGCAGAGAGATCCATCAATCTGTTCTACTGTCTGAATGAACTGAACGACCAAACTCTGGTGGATGAGATTCAGACCCACCTTAGCAAAGGAAGTCTCTCATCTGGTGACCTTTCACCTGCCCAGTGGTCTGCTTTAGCCTTTGTGTTGTTGACATCAGAGAAAGAGCTGGAGGAGTTTGAGCTTCAGAAATTCAAGAAATCAGACGAGTGTCTCATTAGATTATTGGCAGTCATCAAAGCCTCCAGAAGAGCTCTGTAAGTCACTTAATACATTATGTGATGTTATGGTCTAATCCAGGGTATAACAGATTATTTAAAATACATACATTATCAGTTGTTACTTTATTTCTCCCCAAAAAATGATATTTTAAATGTTAAATTTTCATAAGTTTTAGTTCTGTAGTTTTAATTGTGGCGGACAAAACATATTGCAATGCAATACATAGATGATTGTGAGATACAAATAAACGTTTATCAAAAGCCTGTTGAATCATATCTGATATATACATTTTAACATGTTTTTTTCAACAAAAAATAGTTGCTTTAATCTAATTGTAATCTTGAAACATTAATAACTATAAAGAAAATCTTAGGTTTCTTCTCTTGGGTTTACTTTAATCAGATTTCACAGCAAAAAATAAATAAATAAAATAAAAAACCACTGATTTAGAATTAAACTGAAAGGCCGTTTACTTGCTAAAAATTATGAACTACCAATCAGATGAAAGAAGGCATGTAGTAGATTTTCAGCAGATTTTCAGCCAAGTTTTGATCAAATTGATAATTTAGAGGTCTTAGACATTCATGTTTCAAATATGATACATTAGGCTTTATACGGTTGAGTAAGCAGAGGATGAAGCACAACAGTATTGTTATCATACAACACACTGGTTTATAGTTATTTTCACTAACTTTCACTATGTAGTTCTCTTCAACTTCTGCTATAAAGCACATATGCTCTTGCATAACTTCATGAATCTTAACAAAAATATTTGTATTTAATCATGTCTCATTTAATTGAGCAAATTATTAACTTTATCAAAATTAATATATAGAAAAGGATAGTTTTGTCAGTGTGTAGCTTATATATATACATATACAATAAAAAATAATGGAAATATATATTTTATATTTGTATATAAAATTGTTCCACCTAACTTTGTGATGTAATTTATTTCTCTTGCAGGCTAAATGATTGTGGCTTAACAGACAAAAGCTGTTCAGCTCTGGCTACAATTCTTGGATCAGATACCAATCTAAAAGAGCTGAACATGGACAATAATAAACTGCAGGATTCAGGAGGGAAGCTGCTCTGTACTGGACTGAAGAATATAAAGTGCAAATTGGAGATACTGAGGTAAGTTGTGTTACAACTAGGGCTGTCAATCGTTTAGAATTTAATCTAATTAATTACATACTCTGATTAATTAATCTAAATTAATTGCATACATAATTTTTGCTGCTAAAGTATTTTAAATATTTAAATTCAAATGAATCAATGAATAATCAGCATTAGTGACATTAAAGTTCAAAAACTCTTTTATTATAATTTGCCGTAACACCAAGGTAATTGTGATTGCGAACTGAAGTCCAGTGATCCCCTGTAAGCGCGATATATTCCACTCCCACCAATACATCTCCTTTTGTTTTGTTTTCAGTGTCGTACAGCTGCTGGATTTTTTAACATAATGGTGTTTCGCAATGGCGGGTTATATGTTATATCTGAAGAGGCAATTTGCAAAACCTCTGCTAACCCTCTGTCTTCTATCACTGAAACTGGTCTGCTGGACATTGCGATCCATTTAGCAAGGGAAAGTGTCAGTCGGTCAAATACAGATTTGCTAAATTTGCATTTCAGTGTTTGCTCCAGTGTGGTTTGAAGATGACGTTGACTGCTAGAGTTGGTATCACAGGATGTGCTAGGTCGTACCTCCGGATTTAACGTTAACTCCTGGATGCTTTGCATTGATGTGGTATTTTAGAGTTGACTAACTCCGGTGATATGCAAATTCCTTGCTGCAGACGACTTTATTTTTATCAACACTTCCATCAGGCCGTTTTTTATAAGTAAATGTTCCAATCAATGATCCAGGCAGCGCATTCTCGTCTCCCTCCTTCATTTTACAGTCGAATGGTGGCTAGAACGGCTCCCAGTCAAAAGTCAATACGGAATGGATTAATCTGCGTTATTTTTTTTAACGCGTTATTTTTTCTCAGATTAATTAATCTAAATTAACGCATTATTTTGACAGCTCTAATTACAACAGAAGATATTTTTAGATATTCTTTACTTTTAAATATATTTCGATTATAACAAATCAGAATAGATTTTTTTAAGCCTCTGGGGTCGACAAACGCGCCGGCGTGTTTTGCTGGATTTTTTTTCACATGGCAGCAAAATAGACTTAAAACACAACGTAATTTATGGTCATACAGACTTAAGAAATATGAAAGAATTAACTGTTAAATGTCTACTTTTTTTATGTGTCCACTTACAATGCAACAAAAAATTGTGGTTTTGTAAAATAAAGAAAATAAACAGGGTGTGCTTTCTGCCTCTCCGTCTTAGTGAACATTTTTTCTGGAGCACATCTCTAAACTTAAACAAAACTCAGCGAATACTAGTCACACAGGTAAGAGCAATATATCTTTATAGTCATTTAAGTGTCTACTTTTAAATGATCTAATTCAAAACGAAAACAAATATTCTCTGTTTATGTAATCTGTATGAACAGAGCGATGTCAGTCGTTCTCATGGCAACTCATTATCTGCTAATGTGAACACGCCTACTGAGAGCACGCGCTATTGAAACGCAAATGGTCTGAGGCGATCCATGCAAACACGCCCACATCAACTCGATAAAACACACCAAGTTTAATCAGATTCATGTACTTTACATCGTCTTGCAACGCTGTGAGGAATAATAATAGCGTAATAGTAATATATTCCTGGAAAAATTTACCTCAGAAGTGCTGGTTTCGGTTTCATTTCGAGGAGCAATGGATCCAGCTGAGGATTGTGAATAGTAAGTTCTTTATTCTTAAGGGCTTTGTTCTAATCGCAATATAGTGTATGTAAACAGCAAAAAGACTGTTTAAATATGAATCGCGTTTCTATGTGTGAATGAACGGCACAGATGCGCGCTGTTGTTTACTACAGGCACTTACAACATGCTATTTTTACATGAACATGAACACATCTACTAGTTTAGCTTTTCCCAAACTATATTGCTATACTGATATGAGTACAAATCGACTGAAATATGTTCAAATAAAATGTCTTTGTATAAGCAACATATTAAATTGCAAATTAACATTTATATGCCCTATATTAATATATCATAAAAACGATATGTTACAGATGAAATATGAATGTTTAGACAAGATTTTGTTACTAGTTTTGGATAGATTTTAAAGTTTATACAGTAAAATAGACTACTGTCACATCAAATAAGCTTTTGTTCGCCAATTTCTTCTAATATGTTAAATATATAGTATGGGATGTTTTGTCAAAAATAAAGTAGGTATATTGAATTATCAACTAAGATGATATTATATTCTCTTAAAAATACAAACATGTACATACATGTTGCTCAAATATTATGGTCGCCCTGTTTGTGCTAAATAGAGTGTAATGACACCTTTGCCATTAATATGTTTATAAGCAACTGAAAAAAGCACAAATGTCAGGTCATGTCAAAACATCTCAAGGACCCCAAAAACACCTTAGACCCCAGAGGGTTAACATGTTATTGAATATTGCAATATTAAAGGGGTCATGAACTGCTTTGTTTTGTTTTATAATGTTTCCTGTGGTGCATTTATAATGTTAGTATAATTTATAAAATTATAAATTGTACAATCAAAAATTGTCATTATTTAGAAATAAAGGGCATTTTATTTTAGCCCTCTGATTGAACTCTGGTTTGAAGGGTTTGCTGTGAGACTTCAGTGTAAACGCCCACTGCTGTGATATGCAAACACATATGCGAAGATGTTAGCCAAAGTGGAAATCTCTTGAAAACTTTTAGCACGCTTTTACAATTACAGCTCTTAAGATTAACTAATCGTGTAAAGTGTTGATTAAAGTATTATATTAAGATCTATGGCATTATATTTATATAGTGGCATGAAAGGTTGCAGTGATGAACATGTATTCGATCAGAGACATGTTGAGCGCACAACTCGTCATTGCAACTTGATTTCTGCACACTAATAAATGCTTTCATCATAACTAACAGTGCAAACACAATGTAAATAAGAGATTCATTGATTATTACGGGAGTTTTGGCGCGAGTCCAGAACTAAAAAACATGAAAATGAGGAGCTAAATAAACCCATGAAATTTAAGGTGGACAACTATGATTATGTGATCTATGCAACTTCAGAAAGTATGAAGTATGCTTTGGCTGTGGACAGGAAGGACACAGGATTCGTGTTTGTCCTGAGAAGGAAGATCCAGTTGTGCTTCTGAATGAGAATAGAAATAAGGAGCAGACAAATGTAGGTAGAAATGAGGAACAGAGACAGTCAGAAACTGGTGAAGGATCACGTGTTGACACAGGAAAAAGAGATGGAAGTAATAATGGAGAACTTAGCAAAGAAAACTTGGAAGATGTTGTGAATGAAGTTAGAAAAACAAATACATTTACATTTACATTTAGTCATTTAGCAGACGCTTTTATCCAAAGCGACTTACATCTGAGGACTAAAGCAAGCGAGTCATCGTGAAGAGGGAAGAACGACGCAAGAAGTGCTCAAAATACAAAGTTCAGGCATTGCTCAGAGTAGCAAAAGCCAGACAAGGGAAGATTTAAAAGGGAAGGAAAGATTTAAAAGAGAAGAATTATTATTATTTTTTTTTTATTTTTTTTTATGTTAAGTACTCACGGAAGAGATGAGTTTTCAGTTGTCTTTTGAATGCTGTCAGGGATTCTGCATTACGGACGAGGGTGGGGAGATCATTCCACCATCATGGAGCCGTGAATGAGAATGTTCTGGAGAGTGATTTAGTGCCTCGCTGTGATGGCACCACGAGCCGTCGCTCCTTGGCCGATCGTAGGCTTCTGGTAGGGACGTTGACTTGTAGTAGGGAGTGAAAGTAGGACGGGGCTGAGTCTGTGGTAGATCTGTAAGCAAGCGTCAAAGCTTTGAATTTGATGCGAGCAGCGAGTGGTAGTCAATGCAGTGAGATGAACAGAGGAGTGACGTGAGCCCTTTTGGGCTCGTTGAAGACAAGGCGGGCTGCAGCATTCTGGATCATTTGCAGAGGTTTAGTAACACATGATGGAAGTCCAGCTAGAAGAGCATTGCAGTAATCAAGCCTAGAAATAACCAGGGCCTGGACGAGAAGTTGTGTTGCATGCTCAGTTAGGAAAGGCCTGATCTTCCTGATGTTATACATTGCAAACCTGCATGATCGAGCTGTCTTTGTAATGTGGTCTGTGAAGGTCAGCTGGTCATCAAATATTACTCCAAGATTTCTGACCGACCTTGATGGGGTGATTGAGGATGACTCTAGGTGGATAGTGAAGTCGTGCTGTAGAGACGGATTGGCAGGGAGGACGAGAAGCTCAGTCTTTGCCAGGTTGAGCTGCAGGTGATGTTCCTTCATCCATCCCGAGATATCCGCCAGACAGCTTGAGATTCGTGCAGCTACTGTGGGATCATCTGGTTGAAATGAGAGGTAGATGTGTCTAATGTTGTTTTTTTAAGCAGTGGAGTTACCCGAGCCTGCTTGAATGCTGTAGGGAAAATGCCAGTGTGGAGGGATGAGTTGATGATGTGTGTGAGTGCTGGTAGAAGTGTGGGAGAGATGGCTTGTAGAAGGTGTGAGGGGATGGGGTCTAGAGGGCAGGTGGTAGGATGACTGGAGAGGAGAAGTTTAGATACTTCTTCCTCGGTTAGCGGAGAGAAGGTAAAGAGAAGGTTTCTGGTAGTGGGAGAGGATGGTTTGGGTTCCTGTGTGTGTGGAGTTGAGAACTGACTGCTGATAGAGGTTGTTTTGTTGGTGAAGAAGTTAGCAAAGTCATCAGCAGTTAAAGAGGAGGTGGGTGATGGTGGAGGTGGACAGAGGAGAGAGTTGAATGTCTTGAAAAGTGTTTGTGTGTTAGAGGCGCTGTCGATCTTGCTGTGGAAATATGAAGATTTTGCAGCGTGAACATCAGCAGAAAAGGAAGAGAGCAGAGATTGATACATACTCAGGTCAGACGTGTCTTTTGATTTGCGCCATTTCCTCTCCATTGCCCTGAGTTTGGTCCGGTGTTCACGAAGAACCTCAGATAACCAGGGGTTAGAGGGAGTAGTGCGTGCTGACCTGGAGGAGAGAGGGCAGATATTGTCTAAAGAAGAAGTTAAAGTGTAGCATAAAGTATCTGTTGTGGTATTCACATCTAGAAATGAGAATTGTGAGGGTGAGGGAAGTGAAGATGACACAGCAGAGGAAAGATGGGAAGGAGAAAGTGAACGCAGGTTACGTCTGAAAGTAACTGGTAGGGGAGTCGGTGGAGCATGGGTAGTGAGTTGTAGATTGAAAGTAATGAGGAAATTATCTGAAACGTGGACAGGTTTCACCAAAATGTTGTCTGGGATGCAGTTGTGTGTGTAAACCAGGTCCAGTTGGTTGCCTGATTTGTGAGTACCTGTGGTGATGAGCCGTTTGAGATCGAATGAGGCTAGAAGAGAGATGAAGTCTGTTGCATACGCCTTTTCTAGATGAATGTTGAAATCACCAAAGACTACGAGTGGGGTGCCATCCTCAGGGAAAGAGGACAGCAGCACATCCAGCTCCTCAACAAAGCTTCCCAGTTGACCTGGGGGGCGATAAATAACTACAATTTGGATCCTAATGGGAGTTGTAAGTGTAATTGCATGATATTCAAACGAGTTGTTATTGCATAGAGAAGAGAGAGTTGAGTATCTCCAGTTGTTAGAATTGAGAAGACCAGTACCCCCACCCCTCCCAGACTGGCGAGGGGTGTGGGAGAAAGAGAAGTTGTTAGAGAGAGCAGCAGGGGTTGCTGAGTCTTCTGGACGGATCCAGGTCTCAGTCAAGCCCAATATATTAAGAGTAGAATGAGATGCAAAGGCTGGAATGAAGTCAGCTTTATTGACTACTGACTGACAATTCCATAGACCCATAGAAAGAGAGAGAGGTGTGTGTGTGGATGAGAGAATAGGACGCAGATTAGCAGTATTGCGCTGCCTTCTGTGCGTGATGAGTGCACGTTGTCGAGAGACAACAGGAATGTATTGAAAGCACATGTTGAGAAAGGGAAATACGATACAAGTGGGAAAGGAAAAGGAGAGAAGACGATACTTAAGTGCCTTGCCGGAGTCCTTGCTCGGTGGAGTCGCACAGGTAGAGTCGATGGTCTTTACCCGAGTCGGTCTTCACACGAGAAGGCTGAATGCTTACGCTGACGCTTCCACGACAGCGCGCACACTTCATAGATATAATGCGCTCAAATTACTGAGGGAGGACAGCTGTTTCTGCCCAGCAATTAACACAGCAAACGCAAATTACCCGAATAATGGGAGAAATCGAAACTAGCTGTTGGACAGCGCTCACTTAAGTGCTATAAAATTTAAACTGCAATACTATTCAGAGCGGCTGTTATATAAAGTGGGAACGCGTCTAATTAAAATACAAATTTGTGAGAAGGCAAAAAAAGAAAATAACCAGAGAATCGAAAACAACCTTACCTTGTGGTAGATACTACACTGAAACAACAGGAGAACTGGATATTCAGAAAAACGACTTGCGCGCTCTTGTCTTGTTCACGGACTGACCGCAAGTACTATGGAAGAGTGTGAGGTAACTATTTATAACTTGGTTGCAATAGAAGGTGAGTAAGACATGGAAATGAAAGAGGATGAGTGCGTTTTAAAACACCTGCAATAAAACAGAAATTGAAGAAAAAAGGCCATGGGAAGAGAGCTAGGAAAGTGAATGGAGATGAAATGTCAGGAAAGGGTGTTGAAAATCCTGGGATTCAGATAGAATCATATATGGCACTTTAATGTCTCATTGTTGCAAAATAAGTTCCCTTTCTGTTGGTCACTCCTATGTTCATCTGAGGGAACCGACTGAAATGGGATCTTCACTGAGACCAGTCTACCTCGAGAGAAACTAAACGAGCCAATGCACATTGGCATGCGATAATTGCGCCAGCTGAATCGATCACGCAGGAAGTATCAGCAAAGGATTCATTGATTTCTAGCCCTTGCATTAGTTTTACTACTAGATATATTTATGGAGATGAGAAATAAAAACCCGCCCTGTACAGTATGATCAGCTGTTCGGCAGAGCTTTCCATGTTGTAACGGAAAGGCCGAAGCTGATCGGTTGGTTTTTGTCACATGACCTGCTGTGCGCTTGTGGCATTCTGAGAAGTGGAGATGTTTTCAACCGACCGCGTCGCTTCTATTAACATTTGAAATAACAAATTTGCACACGCATAAAACGCGATGTCCTAAACCTCTGACTGGTTTGATGTAAATGAAATCATTTTAAAATGGACAAATGAGTAGACATTTAAAATTGTTGTGCAATACTTGTTTTACGTTAAATGTTTGATTATTTTGATTATTTTGATGATTCATGGTAAATGTAAAAATGTTAAATAAAATAGAACAATAAATGAATAAATAGTAGGCCTATATTAGAAATAAAAAGAGAAATAAATAAAATATGAGACTGTTTAAAACTTAGTTTAATAAAGCCAACATTTAAAGGGGGTGTGAAACACTCAGTTTCAGTCAATCTCATGTTAATCTTGAGTACCTATAGATTAGTATTGCATCCTTCATTTCTCCGAAAAGTCTTTAGTTTTATTATATTTATAAAAGAACGATGGGCTGTACCGAGTCTTTCCGGAAAAAAACGAGCGGGTGTGGGCGGAGCTAAATAATCACGAGCGCGCGAAGCTTTTGCACTGAGAGCATCTGGAAGCTGTGACTGACATCCCAAAACAAACCATGGCTAACAATCAGATTCAGCCATACATTTTTGATCCCGAATCAGATCCCGTGAGATGGGCAGTGAAATGGGGGAAAAACACAAGGTCTCGAGAGTTTTTTAAAAGTAAATGATTTGAACTTGAGCGCAGTGTTTTTAGAACACCATGCGCGAGTTTACAACATTTGTGTGTTTACTCGTGGTTTATGAGGACATGATTTGGTTTTACAATAAACAAACAAACACCTACAGTGGCCTGCTAAACAAATGTATTTAAACACATACACGCCATACATCGCATGCTCCATAGATACATTAACTATACATGATCATGTTGTTTACTTGCTGTGCTTACGCCGATAGTTAACAACACACAGACATTTGAAGCAGTTTTACTCACCGCCTGCGGTTCCAACGCACGACCGTGAACCTTTAACATTGGGACTGCTCCATCCTTAAAGGGTCATGAAACCCTAAACCAAATTTTCTGAGATTTAAACAGAGTAATGTGTGTTGAACACCATTGAAGACAATGTTAGCATCTGTTAGATTTAATAGTAGGGTGAAAATAATAAAATTTTAGTTTTTTTCCGCTATTTTCGTCTTCCGGGTTTAAAATCTTCATCGCAGGCTGTGACGTGGCAGAGCACTGTATAGTGCGTTGAAGACTCATCGGTCTCTCATAATTATTAATGAGACTGAGTTTTCATATCCTATGAGAAGACGCTGTCTCTTAATTATTCATGACACCACGTAGATCTTTCCAATGACAGACATGTCAAACTGTGATATCGCGTAGTAGATGAGAGAGACAATCATGGGACGCAAGTGTTTGTTTTCGTGGTGCAGAAGTTCAAGTGTGTTGAATATATTTCCCCGTGATGCTGCCAGGGCTAGACTGCGGCTCCGGGCGTTTGGTTGGCCATCAACCACGGACACATCTAATCTGTACGTGTGCCGCCAACATTTTACTTACCCGAGAGAGCTTCGAGAACTGGAGAATGGTGGACTTCGGCCTTGTCGATGACCAATGCAAGTTACGTCTTGCGAGTAATGCGGTACCAAGTCCCGAGGACTTTTCCATCCCTTCAGAGGTATGTGTGTGTGTGTCTAAAATGTGACCCTGGTCATTTTACTTGCCTTTTGTTAAATAAGCGCTCGTTATTAAAATTTTAGATATTTCGATAATACATCAATTGTATGCTTAATTCGTGTAATTAAATATATGTCATTAGGGTTCAGGGGGCGCAAAGATCTATAGGCTATGCACGGAACGTTTTTTTAAGCGGAAAATTAATTATTTTCAAATATATGCATTTATAGTGTGTATATAAACAAATATATATTTTATAATGACATTATAATTAGACATGTACATTAATATATTTTAAATAGAATTACGATTACTGTAGGCTAATATATGTAGCAGGGCATTCAGTTACTTTTGAAAGGACAATAATAAAATGTCAGTGTATTTCATTAGACTTTAACTTTGCCAGCTATAAAAAAAATCTAGCATTTCCTCACGTTTTACCACTGATTTTCAAAGCTGCCAACTCTCACGCATTGACCGTGAGACTCACGCAATTGACCCTTTTCACACGCTCTCACGCCACACATCCATTTTCTCATGCAGAGAAAAATCGCGGACAAAGAGGACACTGACACCGACAGACAAGAACAAATTCTCAGCTGTCAGATTCTGTCAATATTTTTACGAGATTCACACAATAAATAATGTTTTGGCGCTTTTAAATGTGACAGATCGCTGTAGCGCGTGCGTTCAAACGGCACGTGATACAGTAGCCTACAACTTAGTTTTTTTTATTTCATCCCCCCCCCCCATTTACACTCACAGCTCCGATGTGACAACTTGTAAAATAAAAATGTGAACTTGAACGCTGAGATTTGCACTCGCAGACAATAGTCACAAACCTGTATTCTGAATTTGAAGCTGCAGACAAGCAGTCACAAATGTGTAAAATGCCATTCACAAAGATACAACGACAGACACAAACTTGTAATACAAATTTGCACTTCTTCTAACATTCAAATTCGCAGTACAGCCTCAAATTGGTACTTGCAACTTCTCAAATCTGTCACTGCAAGTTCAAATTTCGTGCCTTGACTTTTGCTACTCTTTTCGCGATGTTATTAGGTGCAAAACTGACTTGTGCACTTGCAACTCAGTGGCGGCGAGAGAGGAAGGGGGGCGGGAGCGGGGGTGTTCAAAGGAGCCGTTTTATTGGTTGGGGCCTAGCCAATGAAATAGGACTTCTGTTATACGTGATGATGTCGTGTACGAGTACAAATATTTATTGTACAAGTTCTCAAATTCACATCTACGTGCTCTCGAGTTTTGCTACTAATTTACCTTCATACGCGCGCGCCCTTCCGGGAGAAGTGCCCTTAGGACCCGTATAAGGAAATTCCGGCGCATCTGACGTCACACACGCCCATACTCGAAAAAAAACTTTCCGAAACTTGTGACAAACCGGAAGGAGTATTTGTGGCACAGAAATACTCCATCAAACGTACAACTTAATTTTTTAAACTTTGTCCATGTTTAGCATGGGAATCCAACTCTTTAACAGTGTAAAAAACTCACTATGCATGAAATAGCATTTCACCCTCCCTTTAAAAACATTTTGACAGTTTTTTTTCTGTATCCATTTGAAAATCTTGTTAACATATGCTATTATAAACTCGTATGGGCAACAAATGATCTTCCGACTCTCTCCTGTGCCACTCAAAGTAGAGATAAGATGGGCTGTCACTGGACAGTAAAAACAACCGTAGGCTATACGCTCATTAAAGCGCTAATGCATTTAGGAGAGTATTGCAAGAAGCTGCTTACATTAACCTAAAATACATTGATATCAGCTTGTTTTCATCAATAATTAATACAATTACAAATTGGTTTGTCATGACTAATTTGTGTTCATAATCAGTAAAAAAAAATCTTCTAACAAAAATAAACATGAACAATTAAATTATCATTTTTGGCGTATAAATGACACGAGAAATAACATTCGTGGTATAGATACGCACTTTCATGAGATTGTGTTGGATTTCACTCTCAACAATGAACTGTGTGTTGAGCCTTCAAGGGCGTGTAAAATTATTGTTGCCTGTGTTGTTCTAAAATAAGATGTATTAGTAGCAGTAGTAATATTAAAATGTATTATAACCTATGTTACGTTCCCCTAGCCGTCTAGGGGTCAGAAGGTAACAAAGGAAAAAAATAAAAAGGCGAGAACACACTTCAGTCCTCTGTCCCAGAGTGAAGGCAACACTAGATGATATCAACGAAAGGATTTTATTTACAAAAAAAGAGAAAATATAGGACAGAACATGCGTTGTCAGGGAGCAATGGCTCAGGGGAGAGCAAGGCCTAAAATAACAAACAAAACAACCCACTAACTAAGTTTGGGAGGAGTCCTAACTAACCTAAGAAAGGTTAACCAAAAAGAAATAAACAACACAAACTTCCCTCAACTCCCTTGCTATGCAAAAACAGGGACAAACAGTATTCAAAGAAAAAGGCACTCACCCCCTACAGCTTCCCTCACAACAGTAACTACTAAACAGGTTAACAATCACACAATAACTTTAACTTCTGCTTAGTATTTAGCTGAAATGAGATCAAGATCTCATTAACACAGGTCAGTGACTCTCAGTTAGCCACAGCTAACTCCCAACTACAGTCTCTGAATATCAGAAACAGCCCAATTTAACACCAGTGTTCAATCTGGAGCAGTGGAGAGGTGCATCTCCCTCTGCAAACACTGGACTGCAGCCTTACGGCCGTTTCACACCGCAAGCATGAGCGGCGCGTGAGCAGCACGTCAGCGCAACTACATCGTCACTGCAGCTGCAGACGCGCGCGAGTATTCACACTGGAAGCGTTTGTACAGCGTCACAACAGCGGCTCCCAGGCTACATATAAGCAAGCATTTCTTTACAAAGACTTTTGTAAAATTTGTTTTTAGAAGTTGGTCATAAACACATTTGAAGTTTGTTCAAAGCCCAAACTGAATAATTAAAAACAAATTTAATGGGTAGCCTACATTTTCTATAAAATTTTATTTTCTTTATGTTAGTCTTCATTTCCTTTTCTGACATACTGCAGTTCTTGTTAAAACACACTAGACATGCAAATTCTATGCGTTTTGGGCACTTTTTGTGTGAAATCATATTAATTTTGTCCATCAAAAGTGTGCTTTCACTTTAATTGAGCGTGAGATGCGCAGCAAAAATAGACTCGAAGCCGAAACCCCCGCTTCACTGCTGCTCACGCGACGCTCCTGCTTGACGCTCACGCGCTGCTCCTGCTCGCGGTGTGAAACGGCCGTTATACTCTCCGTCTCAGGCACACTCACAAACGAGTGACAGGTGCTGATGATTAGGCCTGAGAGCGAGGAGAGAGAGAGAAGGAGAGACAGCAAGCAAACAAAAACACAGGGCACACAACCACGCCACACTTTCAGAAATAAAGTAAATCAAAGGTTCAGGAGAAAATACTTATATTATTATAAGTAAATGAATAAATAAATAAATGAATACGTCCAAGGACGTAACACCCTATTAGTAGTAAAGTTAATGATAAAATGTAGGATAGCAGTTGCTATTTAAAGTAATGCTATTTGTTAGTAGTGCTATTTATTAGTGTTAATATTATATATGAATGTATCAGCTATATATTATTTGTTGTTATTATTATTTTGTTAATATATTTGTTATTATTAGCACAAATAAATACAAAACTTTTCAGATCTGTCATAAAATGTATTTATTCTTCAATTGATGTGACTGTTATTTTCCCTTCACTCTGTAGCTACAGAAGTTTGTTGTTAAGAAAGTTGTAAAGGTCTTGATTTTCCTTCTGCTTTTTGAGTTTTTCGATCTCTAACTGCAGTTTTGTGTTTTGTAGCTGTAGAACCTCTCTCTGCAGATCCAGCACTTCTTGTAGCGACTGGAGAGAGTATTTGTGTCTTTCTGAGATTCACAAGTGTTTTGGAGAAATTATGAAATAGTCTAAAAATAATATTGAGGCTGTTCTGAGTCAAATTAGCAATAGACTAAAATAATAGTTATCTAAGAAACAATAAAAGCTCACTTGGTTGCTTCTGGTTTGGCGTTCTGCTGGGCTTTGTGGTGTTGAAGCTGCTTTGACTGCTGGAAAGGTCTAACGCCTGAAACAAATACCAATCATCATATTATTTTGTTGTCATATATTCCGCCGGTCATGATCATTAAATCGTTTATCCTCAACAGTGATAAGTTTTATTTGATTTTAAGACAATATTCTGTCTCTCGGTGTTATACTGTTCCTCTGGTTCAGCTTCACTCTGTAAACCGCAGGGATGCCAGCCAGAACAGGAGAGTCCGCCACAAGGATGTCTTGACCATTTTAGTAGAGTCTGACAATTCAGTGGCGGTGGTCCTCCACCTGCAGTGTTGTTATCGTTAGCTCTCAGTGATACGCCAACAAAACACACTCGTGCGGTGGAAACTATGGAAAAAACTGCATTTTCTCACCAGGTTTGCTGGACTCCCTCTTATGAAGGCTTATTTCTTTTTTTTTTGCCACCACAGATACGTTTTTGTATTTTTTTATTACCTCTGAAACCGTCTTCTTTACACCTAGATTCCGGTCTTTTCTTGTCTTCCTTATCCATTTCTTTATCCATTGTATCCATGTTTTCTGTAAATCTGCTACTGGGTTGGCGTATACAGTAGCGTATCCATGGCAACAATAGAGTTTTATAACAGCAAAACCTGGATCGCTGTCGTGAAACACTGGACGTTTCCCTTACCTAAGAGAACAGTTTATGGGATTATATGAAACACCAGTCATTCCCTTAGGTAAGGGGAAATCACCACTTTAGTCTCTTACTGAAGAGAAAAACTAAAGCTGCTTTATGCAACCGGCACAGGACTCTTGTGCTGGACAGTTTTGAGACTGTTTTAAAAAAGGCACTATATAATATTTGTGTGAAAGTGTCTCACTACAAGGTACTGAAAGATTGCAATCAAGGCAGAATTTGCATATTTTAAACTGATGAATAATCTGGACAGATTTATTTAAATTTGGGTTTTGAATGATGTTTTGTGCACAGTGGATTATGAAAATGAGCTGGTATTAAGTTTATGATCAGTTTTTGTGACTGTTAAAAAAAGTTTAAATTATTTATTAAATTATTTTAATTATTCATTTTATTTAATAATTTGCTACATTTATGTGAAATTATGAATGTTTTTGTGTGGGTATATGTGTATGTATGTACATTTGAGAAAATAGATGTATGAGATTTTATTTATTTATTCATTATTATTTTTCAAATTAATTAAATATTTTTTATCTAAATAATTAAATTGTGCAAAGGTTTAGGTTTTTCTTTTTTTGTAAATGTAAAGGATGTGTTATGGTTAAATATTGGTCGAGGTATGTCTATACAGTGTAATTATAAATTATGTAGTGTTAAAGGTCTCTCTCTCTCTCTCTCTCTCTCTCTCTCTCTCTCTCTCCCTCACTCTCTCTCTCTCTCACTCTCTCTCTCTCTCTGCTGTAGGTTAAGCCGGTGTTATATGACAGATGAAGGTTGTTCTGCTGTGACTTCAGCTCTGAAATCAAACCCATCACACCTGAGAGATCTGGACCTGAGCGGGAATAATCTAGGAGACTCAGGAGTGAAAAACCTCAGTGATCTACTGATGAACCCACAATTCAAGCTGGAGAAACTACAGTTAGTATCATTATACTGTACAGCAGTGACCGTGTGATTAAAGTTTAGTTTAAAGGTGCATTGTGTAATATTTCTGAGGATCTATTGACAGAAATGCAATATAAGATCCATAACTATGTTTTCAGTGGTGTATAAAGACCTTCATAATGAACCGTTATGTTTTTATTACCTTAGAATGAGCAGTTTCTGTCTACACACACCGCGGGTTCCCTTACACTGAAATGCGCCGACATGTTTCTACAGTGGCCCTAAACGGACAAAGAAATATCATGAGATTTGCATCTGCTGCTGCAATAAACAAGACATAAAAAATAAATAATTAAAAAAATGAAAGAATAAACAACAGTTTCCAGCAAACAGAGCTAGTGTGACACGATTACAAGCAGAATATGGGAACTATAGACTAAATGACAGACTATATGCTGTAGCTCTTTAACCCCTATAACCCCCCATGAAAAAAATCATAATCAAATTACTAAGCAACCACTGAATGGAATAACACAAAATATGTATCACTTCAAAGCTTAGAAACTCTGCTTTTTAATGCATCTGACCATTTCGATCAACTCTTGACGAGTTCTGAGTCGTCCCTGTAAACCGCAGTGAACCGCTGGAGACGCCACCTAGCTACGGGAAAATTAATAATCATATTGTTCAAACTACTGCCTTGATCAACACAAAATTAGTGTCATTTCAAAGCTTAGAGTCTGAACTTTACTATGGATTATGTTGATTTTGGACTCAAGATATTCCTCACAGAGGAACAACATTTTTAATAATGCCTTCCAGGGGTCAAGGGCTAAACAAAAAGGCTAGCTTGTTTCCAAATGCTGTAACTTTTGATTACTTTATGCTATCACCACAAAATTTGATCCAGATGCAGATCACATGTAGAGGAATATATATTTTCCTCATACCTTATTTCCTTCCTGAGTTATGGCATGTCAAATAAGAAAGATATGTAACATTTCCCTTCAGCACACTTTTTTTTGTCTTTTATCAGCAGTGTCTCAGCATGAGATTGTCCAAATGTAATATAAAAAAAAAAAATCTGAAAATATACAAAGTTTTCTATCAAATGATATCTACCTTTTAACTCTCCCTGATTTAGTTTTGGAGTTTTGAGTCTTTACTTTTGTGTGGGTCACTAAAAATGCCTTCAGGGTTTAAAGGGTTAATAAGATGTTCATCATTGATCTGAGTCATTTTCAGTATTAGTGACTGTATGGCATTTATTAATGATGCTTTTAACTCACACATGAACTGAACTTGGATTTGAGTCATTTTCTCTTTCTGTCTTCAGTCTGAGTGATTGCAGTATTACAGAGAAACAGAGTCTCATCCTGACTTCAGCTCTGAAATCAAACCCATCACACCTGAGAGATCTGGACCTGAGCGGGAATAATCTAGGAGACTCAGGAGTGAAAAACCTCAGTGATCTACTGATGAACCCACAATTCAAGCTGGAGAAACTACAGTTAGTATCATTATACTGTACATTATTACTGTTTAGTTTATTTTAAGCAGTATCGGCTGGTGAAAAATATCATCAGGTGTTTTAGCGTTGTGGCTCTTCCTCAATCCGTCAAGCATCCACCCTTCTCTCATTCAAAACCTCTTAAAAACAATGTTTTTCTCTGAATATTACTCTTCAGCTCACCGTCTGTAAATTATACATTATTATATGTTGTTTGTTTGAATCCCTCTTTGTTAGTATCTTTAACCTAACTTTGTAAGTGACTCTGTGTATTACTTTCTGGCCTTGGTGTGTGTATTGTGCTTTAATGTTGATGTTGTTGTATTGCTTAACCCAGTGGTCTTCTTAGAGTGTTTTACCCCTGAGGCTTTTAACCTCCTCCTGCGTACCGCTCTCTGCAGTCACTCCTTCAGTAAGGACAATATTTGCCCCTTAAATCCACATTTCCAGTGCATTTTTTACCTTTATAAAATAAATAATGCTTTAAATAAAAAATTGTTCAATAGAGAAATATGCAATGATTGTAAAAACAAAGTGACGCGTTATTTTGTTTGCGTAGCCTGTCTTTGTAAAGCGACCTTGGGTGTTGGAAAGGCGCTAGGCCTATATAAATAAAAATCATCATCATTATTATTATTATTAATAACCACCCAAACACAATACAAACTGCAGGATACCAGTGCTCTGTGATCAAGTCAGTAATTATTTAATGCCAATATTAAAAGGTTGAGGCATTCTTACACGCACACAAAATAAATATTGCACAAAATGTCCATTTCCATTTGAAATTGAACTCAAACTGTTTAACGTTAGTTACTTTCTCAGACAGTGCTTCATATCCCTCACTCCGGTAACTGATGCTGGATCTGTCCCCGTTGTTTTAAAAAGTAAGAATGGAAAGCACCGTAAGGCATTAGCATGAGCGCATCAGCTAGCCGGTGTTTGTACTGTACCAGCTCCGAGAGAAGCCTCGCGCCGCTTCCCTTTATCGCTAGCCTGTTGTGCCTGTGACTGTCTGATAGAGATCGGCGCGGGCGCTAAAAGAATCGCCCATAGCGGACTAGATTTGAGCTCACTAATTGGCTAGAGTTTATGTCTAACATTTATTTATTTAATCAGCAATTGGCTAAACTGCTCCACAGACCCGCCTCCCTGGGTCATTTCTCCAGCGCCACAGAGCTGATGACACGTGTAGAAAAAGCAGACATTTTGAATTTCTATCATATTTTTCAAATGTACTGGGTGCATTTAATATCTCAAACACACAAATATTGCCAATTTGTATAGATAATTTATGTATGTATTTGATCGCTTGTGGCTCTTAAACTGTTGACTGGTGTTTCTCCATCTGTGAGCACTAAAATTTTTGACTCTAACTCCTCCTAGAGCTTTAACTCTACAAACTCCAAACTCGGTTCAGACACTCAAACTGTTCTGACTCGAGTTGCTATATCTTTTCTAACTGATCGGACTTACGGTTTTCCTAAAAATGACGATCAAACTCGGAAAAAACTCCCATTGACTTTACATTGCGGAATGTTCAGATTTTCAAACTGGCCAACTGCCAAAAATTCAAATCTAAACTCCTTGAAGCCCTAGACTGAATCAAACTGCCATTCTATAAACTATATGAGCCATTGAGACTCATTTAAACTAATAAACTCATCTATCTATGACACTTATCTATCTACACTGAAACTCTTAAACTCATAATAAATTAATAAACCCTAAACTTGAACTCTTAGACTCATTTAAACTTATAAACTCTAAACTCATAAACTCATACACTTATAAACTCATACACGTATAAACTCATGAATTCATACACTTATGAACTCTTAAACTCATAAATTAATAAACTCTGAACTCTTACTCATTTAAACTTATGAACTCTAAACTCTTAAACTCGTACACTTATGAACTCATGAATTCATAAACTTATAAACTGATACACTGATAAACTCATGAATTCATACACTTATGAATTTTCACAATTTCATACACTTATGAACATTTAAACTCATATATAGTTCACCATAACCACCCAGAACACCCTAGCAACTGCCTAGCAACCACCCAGAACACCCTAGCAACCAACCAAAATACCTTAGCAACAACCTAGTAACCACCCAGAACACCCTAGCAACCACCCAGAACACCTTAGCAACCCACTAGAAACACCCTAGCAACTTTAGATTACTTCAAACTATACTTTAAACTTTAAACTACTTTAAACTATTTAAAACTTTAAACTACTTTAAAATTCAAACTCCTTTAAAATTCAGACTAATTTAAACTTTAAACTACTTTAAACTTTAATCTATTTAAAACTTTAAACTTTTTTAAAATTCAAACTCCTTTAAAATTCAGACTAATTTAAACTTTAAACTAATTTAAACTTCAAACTACTTTAAACTTCTTCAAACTTTCAGGTCCAAACTTTCACAAGCCAACTTAAAGTTTGTCTCAACATTTTCTAGTGATAACAGACTAAAAACAGTGTAACAAATGACAGTAAATTATTCTGACAGAGTTACAGTTATACTGGACTAATGGCACTTTTCACTAAATCTTAATTTATTAAGCAGAATGTGTGTGTAAGCAATAAGGTACTGGAGGCTGTGCTGTATGGTGAATAAGTCACGGCTGAAGGGCGTTGTTAGGCTCGACGTGAAGCGAGTCAGCCGTGACTTATTCACCATACAGCACTAGCCTCCAGTACCTTATTGCTTTTATAAAACGGTTACCACACAATACAGATATTAAAGCCGAAAAACATCTATCTATGGAACTTGCATGAAGTAAAATAACTAAAAGCCTTCCTTCCGCTGGAAAAAATAGTCCCTGACCGTAAACAGCAACAGAAGTTACATACATATTTTCTCCATTAGATGAAGACAAAGACTGTCTTTATGAGTGAGTCAGTCAGTAGAGAAGACTTTTATATTGAAAGGACTCAAACTTGTGAACACGGAAAAGCAAGACACAACTGATAAATGACTAGGGCACGGAAACCCCTTGACTGTTAAAAGCACAAGATATCGCAGCGAACATTCAAACAGATTTTTTATTATGAATATAGATCTGACCTGAAGGAAAATGCTGTATCTACTGTAAATGCAGGAACACTCGCTTACTCGATCTCTCACAATACTCTACTCTATAAGCTTCAATGAACAATATCAGTGAGATCAAACATGTTTACGTTGCTAAGAGTGGTTGCTATGGGTGTTGTGTAGTGACACATAGAGCCGTTGCTAAGAGTGGTTGCTAGGGGTGTTGTGTAGTGATACATAGAGCCGTTGCTAAGAGTGGTTGCTAGGGGTGTTGTGTAGTGATACATAGAGCCGTTGCTAAGAATGGTTGCTAGGGGTGTTGTGTAGTGACACATAGAGCCGTTGGGTGAAGCGTCATAGCCGTGTTTATCGTGAATAAAACACAGATATTGACCAATCAGAATCAAGGATTGGAACTAACCGTTTTATAATTAGATGTAAACTACACTTTAAAATGACTAGAAATAAATTGTGATTCATGTACAAGATTTTCTGATGATGAAAATGTGAAATCAGTCCATTTAAATGTTAACTTTTCTATTGTTTCTATATTGATCCTATATATTAATCTACAGTGATAAGTTCACTTATTTGTGGAGTGAGGACGGATCCAGACTTGGATTGTAACTAGTTTCCTCAAATGCTCCTGTCTTGGATTATTCATATCAATAAGTTTCCATGATTTTGCTGGAGTATTAGTGACTGTATGGCATTTATTAATGATGCTTTTAACTCACACATGAACTGAACATGGATTTGAGTCATTTTCTCTTTCTGTCTTCAGTCTGAGTGATTGCAGTATTACAGAGAAACAGAGTCTCATCCTGACTTCAGCTCTGAAATCAAACCCATCACACCTGAGAGATCTGGACCTGAGCGGGAATAAACTAGGAGACTCTGCAGTGAAAAACCTCAGTGATCTACTGATGAACCCACAATTCAAGCTGGAGAAACTACAGTTAGTATCATTATACTGTACATTATTACTGTTTAGTTTATTTTAAGCAGTATCGGCTGGTGAAAAATATCATCAGGTCTTTTAGCGTTGTGGATCTTCCTCAATCCGTCAAGCATCCACCCTTCTCTCATTCAAAACCTCTTAAAAACAATGTTTTTCTCTGAATATTACTCTTCAGCTCACAGTCTGTAAATTATACATTATTATATGTTGTTTGTTTGAATCCCTCTTTGTTAGTATCTTTAACCTAACTTTGTAAGTGACTCTGTGTATTACTTTCTGGCCTTGGTGTGTGTATTGTGCTTTAATGTTGATGTTGTTGTATTGCTTAACCCAGTGGTCCTCTTAGAGTGTTTTACCCCTGAGGCTTTTAACCTCCTCCTGCGTACCGCTCTCTGCAGTCACTCCTTCAGTAAGGACAATATTTGCCCCTTAAATCCACATTTCCAGTGCTTAAAATGAACATCACTTAATATTAATACCTATCGTTTGTTGAACTGAATATTAATACCCATCGTTTGTTGAACTGAATATTAATACCCATCGTTTGTTGAACTGCTGTATAAAATCAATGTCACATTTGAAATTGTGTGGATATTCGTATAATGTGATCAACATTAACACAGGAACTCACACAGGGTGTTTTTGTATCGAAGAGTTTGAATCTTAAATCGATCTCTATGCACAGAGATCTGTGTATGTGTATATATTTGTTCTCTGTGCTAGTAAGCGCTAAATCCCCACTTTTACAAAGGTACATTGTGGAGAACGGCAGTGCGCACGGTTTGCCAAGACAGTATAATCTGCACGAGACATTATATGCTCGCTGCTTGTGTGAATCATCAGTTTTCACCGTAAAAGATTTAATTTGATCGGATGTCACGTAGCCTATACGGCATTTTACCTGCTAGAAATACATGCATTGTTGGCATCGGCTAACGTTACCCGCTTCTGTCACCTCATGTTCCCCAGTTTGAGAAACACTGCCTTAACCTGTCTTTGTAAAGCGACCTTGGGTGTTGGAAAGGCGCTACGCCTATAAAAATCATCATCATCATTATTATTATTAATAACCACCCATTATTATTATTATTATTATTATTAATAACCACCCAAACACAATACAAACTGCAGGATACCAGTGCTCTGTGATAAAGTCAGTAATTATTTAATGCCAATATTAAAAGGTTGAGGCATTCTTACACACACACAAAATAAATATTGCACAAAATGTCCATTTCCATTTGAAATTGAACTCAAACTGTTTAACGTTAGTTACTTTCTCAGACAGTGCTTCATATCCCTCACTCCGGTAACTGATGCTGGATCTGCCCCCGTTGTTTTAAAAAGTAAGAATGGAAAGCACCGTAAGGCATTAGCATGAGCGCATCAGCTAGCCGGTGTTTGTACTGTACCAGCTCCGAGAGAAGCCCCGCGCCGCTTCCCTTTATCGCTAGCCTGTTGTGCCTGTGACTGTCTGAAGCCCCATTCACACTACAAGCGACAAAGCGACACGATACCATTCATTTCAATGGGGAGCGGGCGATTTCCGGCGACACGCACGACAGCGACCGGATGGGGCGTGTCTGGCGACGCGACAAAGTTGAGATCTGTTTAACTTTATGCAAATGAAGAGCGACTTTCGGGAGCGACAACCAATTGGAGTGGAGCGCGCATGATCCTTCTCCACATCATTGGATGTCATTCATATAGGCAACCAGTAGTAGGAACGCCCACTAGCGACCTCATCGCCAGCCACTGGCGACATGCAGCGACAAAGTCGCGTGTAGTGTGAACGTAGCTTGATAGAGATCGGCGCGGGCGCTAAAATAATCGCCCATAGCGGACTAGATTTGAGCTCGCTGATTGGCTAGAGTTTATGTCAAACATTTATTTAATCAGCAATTGGCTAAACTGCTCCACAGACCCGCCTCCCTGGGTCATTTCTCCAGCGCCACAGAGCTGATGACAGGCGTAGAAAAAGCCCCGTTCACACTACAAGCGACAAAGCGACACGATACCATTCATTTCAATGGGGAGCGGGCGATTTCCGGCGACAGCGACCGAGCCCATACAAATCTGAGCCCATTGCCTTTTTCAGTCTTTGACTAACTCAAAAGCACTGCAGTTTTTAAAAGTGCTTGATCTGAGAGGCAATAATATAGGAGACTCAAAGCAGCGGCTCAGAGACGTGATACGAGACTCAAACTGTGACCTGAGGTGAGGAAACATCACTTTATGATATTAAAGAGATCTTCATTTACCTCTAATATCTGAACAAACCTTTCAAACATTTGTGAAAGGAAAGTGTCCTTAAGCTATATTGCAACATGAGATAATGTTTAAAGAGGACAAAAGCACACTGTCACAGCTTTATACATCAACACCTGCTTTATTAACTGTGTCAGTAATAGTGAATGATTTCAGTGTGAACAGAGACTTGGTCAGATTGTAGGAAAACGCTGCACTCCTGCTAAAATCAGTGCAGTTCCAGCTTCAGCTCACAGCGTCCAGCTCACATGAGAAATGTCTCTGTCTCTAGTGTGTTTTTACTGTGACAAGCAACACGTCACACTACTCTACACTTACTTTACTCTCAGTTATTTACTAAGAGCCTACAAACATGTTTAATCTAGAGGACAAACGGCTTTAACTTGTGGAAATGTAACTGAAAGGTTTTAACTGAAAGTAACATTTGTATTTTCTCCCTGTGGTTTCTTCCATACGCCGTACACTCATCAGTGTGTGTTTCTCCTTTACAGAGACTCAATAGGAGTCGCAGGTCCTTCTGCACTCACACCAACACAAACACACACACATATCAACCTCAGTCATGTTTTACATCTATTATACTTAACTCAAATATTGTTTGAGAAATATCTCTGCAAGATAATGTGAACTGATTACAAGAATGTAATGTAACTTATGTTTTACAAAAAAAGAAAACAGTAATTAAAAAATAAGTAATTTTCACTTTGTTCCACTGAACACTGATTGTTTTCTCTTCTGGTTTCTCCTTACAGAGTAGATGAAGATCGATCACCAAACGTCCCTAATAAATCATTACATCAGTTTAAATCTGTGAGACGGAGATGAGAGGATCAGGAACCATCAGGAGATCCACAGAAGAGACTCATTACTGTCTATGAGGAGAAATAAATGTGTGATTAGTGTGTAAATGTGAATGATTAATGTTGGTTTAGTATTCAGCCAAATGATGGTTTAGTTTTATTTAAAGGAGGAACAGAGGAAGCGGCTCAGATGAGTCTGTCTGCAGAAATCTTCAGTTTAAGGCCTACAAATATAATAATGTCTGGATTGAACTCATACATAATGATTCAAATGTTTCTTATCATAAATGTGATTGTCAAGTATAGCACATACATGCATCATATGATATAAAGTCTACAATGTGAAAATTGCATGTTAAGGAAATGTATATATACTTTTCCCTTTCATTGTATGCATAGAATATATTTGTTGGTTTGTTAGTGTTTTATTTTATATTAAGTTAGTGTCTCTTCTCTACAGACCAACTAAACATTTTTACTAGTTAGCAGCATTTTGTACCTTTCACTTGATCTGCTCTAGATTGTCTAATGCATTTTGTTTAGAAATTATAATCTTCTCTTTCAGCACATTTATATTAGCATGTAAATAAAATAATATATAGTTGAGAGCAATTGTTTTTATTTGAAAAGTTCACTTGCCTGTTGTAAGTATTATTAAGTGAAGTTCACAGTGTAATTTGGGGAGGAGTGAGCCCATCTAATGTTTAAATGAGCAGCGGGAGCATATAAGCAGCGCTCAGCTTGCTCTGGCATCAGCTGTTCTGGCACTGCGCCGCCACACTTCACCCACAGCATCTTCAGCTCGACGCGCTGGTCCCACCGTTCTCCTCCACACGTCTACAGAAACCCAGCAGCAAAACACTCTTTTTAAATTCACTGTAATGGGGGCCGATTCCCCCTTTTCCTCATGGCTTTTTACAGAGCTATAAAATAGCGCTACAGCTCTCATTTAGCTATATCCAGATCTCAAACTTACCGCCAGAAGATATTAATTCTGCCACGTGGAAACTGAACAATTTCATGTCGATTAAATCCTTAAATTGGAAGAATTCAATCCTAAAACAAAAATCTGCAGTCGTCATCGTCAGCCTTGACGCTCTACTTCTCCTCATTAAGGCTCTCTCACGGGCCGAACGCCACGAGCTTCACCTCTGCATCTCCGCTTCCACGCAGGGGACGCCGATTACATCATCAGGGTTTCTGCAACACTTCAGCAGCACCGCACTGCCCGTACACATGCCTGAGAAGTCACCTTGTCATTGCCTTATACAGGTCCTTCTCAAAAAATTAGCATATTGTGATAAAGTTAATTATTTTCCATAATGTAATGATAAAAATTAAACTTTCATATATTTTAGATTCATTGCACACCAACTGAAATATTTCAGGTCTTTTATTGTTTTAATATTGATGATTTTGGCATACAGCTCAAGAAAACCCAAAATTCCTATCTCAAAAAATTAGCATATCATGAAAAGGGTCTCTAAACGAGCTATTAACCTAATCATCTGAATCAACTAATTAACTCTAAACACCTGCAAAAGATTCCTGAGGCTTTTAAAAACTCCCAGCCTGTTTCATTACTCAAAACCGCAATCATGGGTAAGACTGCCGACCTGACTGCTGTCCAGAAGGCCATCATTGACAGCCTCAAGCAAGAGGGTAAGACAGAAAGAAATTTCTGAACAAATAGGCTGTTCCCAGAGTGCTGTATCAAGGCACCTCAGTGGGAAGTCTGTGGGAAGGAAAAAGTGTGGCAAAAAACGCTGCACAACGAGAAGAGGTGACCGGACCCTGAGGAAGATTGTGGAGAAGGACCGATTCCAGACCTTGGGGGACCTGCGGAAGCAGTGGACTGAGTCTGGAGTAGAAACATCCAGAGCCACCGTGCACAGGCGTGTGCAGTAAATGGGCTACAGGTGCCGCATTCCCCAGGTCAAGCCACTTTTGAACCAGAAACAGCGGCAGAAGCACCTGACCTGGGCTACAGAGAAGCAGCACTGGACTGTTGCTCAGTTTTGCATGTCATTCGGAAATCAAGGTGCCAGAGTCTGGAGGAAGACTGGGGAGAAGGAAATGCCAAAATGCCTGAAGTCCAGTGTCAAGTACCCACAGTCAGGGATGGTCTGGGGTGCCATGTCAGCTGCTGGTGTTGGTCCACTGTGTTTTATCAAGGGCAGGGTCAATGCAGCTAGCTATCAGGAGATTTTGGAGCAATTCATGCTTCCGTCTGCTGAAAAGCTTTATGGAGATGAAGATTTCATTTTTCAGCACGACCTGGCACCTGCTCACAGTGCCAAAACCACTGGTAAATGGTTTACTGACCATGGTATTACTGTGCTCAATTGGCCTGCCAACTCTCCTGACCTGAACCCCATAGAGAATCTGTGGGATATTGTGAAGAGAAAGTTGAGAGACGCAAGACCCAACACTCTGGATGAGCTTAAGGCCGCTATCGAAGCATCCTGGGCCTCCATAACACCTCAGCAGTGCCACTGGCTGATTGCCTCCATGCCACGCCGCATTGAAGCAGTCATTTCTGCAAAAGGATTCCCGACCAAGTATTGACTATTGAGTGCATAACTGAACATAATTATTTGAAGGTTGACTTTTTTTTTGTATTAAAAACACTTCTTTTATTGGTCGGATGAAATATGCTAATTTTTTGAGACAGGAATTTTGGGTTTTCATGAGCTGTATGCCAAAATCATCAGTATTAAAACAATAAAAGACCTGAAATATTTCAGTTGGTGTGCAATGAATCTAAAATATATGAAAGTTTAATTTTTATCATTACATTATGGAAAATAATGAACTTTATCACAATATGCTAATTTTTTGAGAAGGACCTGTACACTGTACGTGAGTCCAAGCGTCCGCGCGGGCTCCAAACATCAGTTCAAATCAGTACAAAGAATCCCACTGAACTTAATCCACCAATAGGCTCTCGTATTATCGTCTGACTCGCACACTGAATGGTAAGACTGCATTAAGCAATACCTTGATCAATTGACCCTTCGCTAAGCCACGCCCAAAATCCGCCACTGGTCAATCGTGTCTTAGCAACCGTAACTAGGCGCGGGAGGTCTGGCAAGCTTTCGAGCGAGGGATACATGCCGAAGCGTTGTGCGTATGGATTGTGTAAATCTGATACCCAGTATCCTAAAAGTTTGGACGGGGAGTGGAATTTTTTTCCTTCACGAAAATCTAAAAGCCAAGGGGAGAAATGATGTGCGTGATCCAGCAGTGTGGGAGACCCCATTCACAACTACATGTCCACAGGATTAACATAAACACCTATTGCTTGGAAATAATGACGGTCCTTTGTTCATAATGCATATATTTTAACGTAAAATAAGACGATTAAAGACAAGACGGAGGCTCACTGACATACTTTAAAATATATTTCAGCATTTTGTTAATTGACGGCCTACTAAGGTTACCCGACTGAGTAACTTTAACCCAATCCGATCGCGGCTCTCCCGGTGTTAGAGTTATTCCACAAGATTTATGGATAAACTGTTTGATTTATAATTATTAGATTATTTTCACATTTCACTTACCCTGCTGTGCACGAACATAGCTGTTCCTCAATTTGTGTTTCCCATTTGAATGGTCAGCGTATGAGGCGCTGCTGCTTGCGCTGGGACTATAGGCTTTAGCTTCAATTTTTATGGAATTATTCTCTAATCGGTTGCATGTCGTGGATATATCCCTCGAATGCACACTGCAGTCCCTTTTGTCTTTCTTACTAATTATCTCATTGGGAATGTCTGACACCGGTGCATACACACTGTAATAGACGTGCCAGACGCAAAAGCTTGTCAGGCGTAGCAACAGTAACTAGGGAGGGCGGGGCTTAGCGAAAGGTCAATTGTAGTATGTGTCGTTATGTTACACACACAGAAGAGGCTGCGTTTTCCGGTGGCACATATATGTTTTATTTTTGTCACACGCTGTAATCTGCAAATTCAACAAAGACAACAATAAATTAGTTTTTGTTTCAAAGTGTTTAAGTAGCTGTCAGTGTGACTTCATGTCAAAAAGTGAAACGCCCTTTCAATTAGTGATGGCAATTTCAAAACACTCTTCATGAAGCTATGAAACCTTTACGAATCTTTTGTTCCGGATCAATGGTTCGGACCGTGTATCAAACTGCCAGAGTCACGTGATTTCAGTAAACGAGGCTTCATTACGTCATAACTGTTTCGAAACACTTCGAAATTTCAATGGTTCACTGCTGGGGGCGATGATCTCTGTCAACCCATGATCATGAGGAGTCACTGAGAACCAATGAACAAGTGTCTCAGGGTTTTACCTGATCTCTGATCAGTTTTATACATTTGTAGACGTTTTAATTAGACATTAGAATAATTAAAATTAATAATGGTAGTTAATAGTCTTTTATTGGCCTGTTTAGCTGAGCCATTCATAGAACAAACAAAACATACCCTGACCATTGATAAAAGAACATATAGACACTTGATAATCTTATTAGATGACTATATCATTGCATTTAAAAGATTTTACTTAAAAAGAATTAGCAATCGATTTGTAAAAGTTATGCATGTTTGGGCCGGGTTTTCGTTGCATTTACACTGTTCTGGCCACTAGGGGTCACCGTGAAGACTGTGTCGGGTTGTTCGAAGCCTCGACACAATACGGCACATTTGCTTCAACAGTTTCAGTGTTTCACGAAGCCTCGATCTGCCCACCACTACTTTCAATAAACTCACACATTTATCTGATACAGTATGGTCACAGAAAATGAAAAGTGTATTCCACAAAATAAAACATTACTGACATTAACATTTCAGTAATAAGATTATAAAGCTCAATTAACATACATCAACTCTATACAAGAACTTTAAGTAGCCATTTAACTTTATAACTGTTAACTCTCTTTACAAAAACATTGAGTGCACTGAAACTGAATTAATCTCTTTTAAACATTGTCAAGTCGCGGGTGCGTCAATGCGGTCATTTTTAAAGATTACATAAAACAAATACTTAAAACTAACACACTGAATTTACACATACACCAGTTGTGATGTCACATCACTATTCTGTCCTGCAAATTCAACAAAGACAACAGTAAATGAGTTTTTGTTTCACAGTGTTGAAATAGCTGGCAGTGTGACTTCATGTCAAAGAGTGAAACGCCCTGCTGGCACCACTGCCCCCTAGAGTCACCCGCCAGCATACGCAGGTTTAACTGATGTTAACATAGACATCTATACTTAATAAATGGTAACCAACAATATATAAAACATATGAATAAAAATACAAACGAGTATTTGAATCTATATGACTACAATTACTAATTGATATTGGTTTTGCAATAATGTAATTCATACTGCTACACTGTAACACCTAACAGTCAACAAAACAAGTTTGCTTGACTCAAACATTACTTAAATAGGAAAGGTAATATTATCTAAATATAACTGATTATTTTGCAGAATTTAGATCAAATATTTTACAGCAGATTTCTAGTTCCTATCATCCTTTTCCTCTTACTGTTAAAGGAGAGTTAATGTTAAAATAGCATCATTTGTGTTTTCGAGAAGACTCAACCCACAACATAGCCTATACCCCTTAAGCCTGTTTTATGCTTCTGCGTCGAATCGACGGCGTACCCCCTCTGCGTTGCCGCGAACCCCTGTCCGACCCCTCCGCCGTAGCTCGACGTGCACCTCCAAAAAATTGTAACTACGCGTCGAGGCAACCTGACGCAGAACCATAAAACGGCCACGACGCCGTAGGAGCACGGGCGTAATTTCCTATGGGGACAGGGGGGACATGTCCCCCCCACTTTTCAAAATCCCGTTTGTGTCCCCCCCACTTTCAAGTTCGTTTGTTACGATTTTTTTAACCGCACGCCGTCATCGCCACGGAGGAGCAGGAGTGCCGATGCGCGCGTCCAGGTACGTCGCACCCACATAGTCCACACTCTAAAAATAGCTCACTGAAAGTTCTAATGAGCCGGTATCGCGCTTATTCAAGCGCGAAAGTGAACTGGATTCTGGCGCGCTGTCTGTGCGTCGTGTGCGCGTCAGGACACTCACAGACAGCGCGCCAGAATCCAGTTCTCTTTCGCGCTTGAATAATAACACGCACATTAATGCCAAAATGTCCGTTTTATCAATTGTGTCCTCACAAGAACAGTCTTAAACGAGTTAAATAAAATCTTAAATGAAAGTCAAGAGTAAATGAGAAAATGAAATGTAAGATCCTGTCATCAGCGACAGATCTTAAAGGGACAGCAGCCAATTCTGTCTATCAGTAAAGTTAACCAAAGAACAAAGGGGAACAGAGCAAATTACTCACTGATCTTGTCTAAAGAATGTTTGTAGCTTTAATAAGGATTTTTCTATATTTCATTTATAATTTATGCAGTGCAGACTATTTGATAACCTTATTCAATTTCTGTATATTCCGTACCTGTTAGACAGGAAGAGCACAGGTAAATATAACATTTATTATGGGTTCATGTGAGGATTGTTTAAAGTTAATTTAAATTAAAAGTTGTTATATTTTTGAAGCCTAATGAATGTTTCAAATTTGGAGGGAACGATCCTTTTCATCGAGACATCAGTAGCAATATTAATATCAGTGATACTGGCCTTCATTCATAAAAAGATGCTATTAAACAATTATTTAAAATATACAGTTTTTATGTTGTTTTTACATTACAGTGGAAATTGGGTCACACATAATTTCAATTTTATTTACACACAAAACATTAATGGTGAACATTTTTGACTTTATAAAATGATTCTCTCAAGTCTTGGCAATCGGCCCCTATTAAACAATAAAAAAAGTAATAAATCTTTTTGTTATTCATAGTTTAGTAGCCTAGTTTTATTTTTGGCAGAATTTATCATTATAATCAACTGAATTATTTCCTGGGACCTGGATTTTGTATCACCATAGTCCCTAAATGTATGTAAATGCAGGAAATGGGATTCAAATCGAAAAAAAATCCCCCATTTTGTGTCCCCCCCACTTTTCAAACCAAAGTTACACCCTTGCGTAGGAGTGACGGCGTAGCTACGCCGTGGAGTTGACGCAGAAGCATAATGAGGCCTTTAAACCCGAAGTGTACACCCCCCGCAGAAAAAAATTATAATCAAATTACTAAGGAACCACTGAATGGAACAACACAATAGGTATCATTTTAAGCTTAGAAACTCATCTTTTCAACCCTCTGGGGCCTGAGGGGTTTTTGGGCCCCTTGAGATGAATATTTATATATGAAATAAATAAGGCCATATAACACACACTGAATTATTGTCCACAAGACTTTTGAGTCACCATTCTTGTAGGCTAGAATTTTTACTACAAAATTATGTGAAAATTATTCTGACCACTCTTTCACAAACAACAATATAACGATTTAAATTTTGTAAGTCAGTTTTTGTGTCAGCACTGCTGTATGCGTGGGAGTGTTGATGGCCATGAATATTAATGTGATTCACTCCAAGGGAGACAAAAGACACTCCCCCAATGGCTAATGCCCCATCAAGGTGCTGTGAGGCAGCCTGAACAAAGAATGAGAGGAGATTCAAAGGTTTTAATTTGTCTTATTGTTAAAACTTCATGCTGAAGTGTACACAGGAAAGTCCACAGTGTATCCATTCGATGAGTCTGCAAGAACAAACAACTTGAAACCCCACCTGGTTGGCTTGGCTTTCATGTACTGTGTCATACCTGTGTGTGCTTTGCATGCCACCATTCTTTCATCCACAGCTAAGTTTCTTTTAGGATGATAGATGGCTTTACAAGCATGACGAATGGTGTCCATGAGAGGTTTGACCCTGAAAAGACGGTCATGTTCAGCTGTGCCCCTCTTCCTGTCATTCTCCTGATCTGCATCTGGGCGACTCATGTGCACATTCCATGAAATGGTGCGGTATCTGTCCCTAGACGTAACTGTAGCTAGAGAGGGTACGGAGAAAACACTGCTTTGCCGCCAGTAGTCCCTGATGGAGCTCACCTTCACCATGGCCATGTAAAACAGCAGCCCAATGTAGCGGTACATCTCACTGATGCTGACATATGTCCATTTATATTTGCAGCCCTTTGCAGTTGCCATGGCAGTCTGAGCACTGGTGTTGTGGCACAGAGTTGACACGCCACTTTCTGAAAAAAATAGTCTGAATAGACTCATGGGTGAATGCGAGTCTACAGAGCTCAGTTGCGGTCCAGCTTCCCGTGCGGGCAGGAATCGCAGTGTCTGTGGAAACATGTCAAGATCGGTCTCTGTTTTCCATGACAGAGTGACTGCCTGTTGCTCGCCTGCTTGTTTGCCTTGCCTCTCTTCAGAAAAGGTGCTTGGACATGTTCATTGTCACATCTGTTATAAAAAAGAAAAAGCGTGAGCATGCTGATAACACAATCTAAGAAACTGTATTATTATCATTATCAATCACTAATGGCCATGGATAAAAAAAAAAGTTTTTGTAATTTCACACAAGAATGGGTACTTGTATATTATGACGATGTAAACGCAATTACATTTCATCAGTAAAATATTACGTCTGTGCAGTTACTCAGTATGATTCTCGATCGCACTGAGAACTGAACAACACCTGCGTGTCCCTCTGCGAGGTGCTGGAGAAGGAGAGCGTGATGCAGCCACATTCCTAAACAAACAAAAAAAATATGTTAGCATACATTATCCAAAGTAAACTGATGGACAATTAATGGTATGCAGTGTTTCCCCTACAATGTATTTAGCAGCGGCGCAGCGCCGCCACTGGATTTTCAGCGCCGCTGCAAAATCTTCACATGATCAGTAATATCACGACATTCACTTACACACCTAAAAACACTGAGACATGGCGACCGCTGGCGCTGCTAATGCGGTGGCTCTGAATCCACTTGTTGACAAGAAAGGAGGAAAGAGCCACATATGGAAATATTTTCGATTAGGCTAATGTCACGTTGCCATAAGGGGCGTTCACACAGCGCGTTTCTCTGCGCGTGCAAATTCGTTATTTCAAATGTAGGCGCACTGGAAGCGCGCTTGTTTTTCCAGGCCGCCTCTGTTCATGGTTGCATAGCGACGACAGACGCCACGGGAGAGCACTTTTGGAAAGGAGAAAGCGGCACTCTCCATGAGGACGAGGAAGTATCAGCAAAGAATCAATTGATTTCCAGCCCTTGCATTAGCTTTACTACTAGATATATTTATGGAGATGAGAAATAAAAAGCCTGTACAGCTATGATCAGCTGTTCGGCCGAGCTTTCGATGTTGTTACGGAAAGGCCGAAGCTGATCGGTTGGTTTTTGTCACATGGCCTGTTGAGATGAGATGTTACGATGTTTTCATCTCGCCACGCGCGCCTACAATTGAAATAACGAATTTGCGCACAAAAAACGCGATATGTGAACGGCCCCTAAAGTGGACTTGGGTGCGGTTGTGTCGGGGTAGTTTTACGAGTACATGAGCACAGTATAGGACCGACACCCGAGTGCTGTTTATGCCATTATTAATCCGTCAGAAAAGCAGTTCTAGGCTTATTCTTGGTTGGATAACTCTTAGCAGGTTTAAAAAGCCTTTTAAAATTAAATATGAACACAGTTTTGGATTAAATAAAAGTACAGTCAAGTCAAATAAAACACGTTTTATCTCCTGTATTGTTTGGTAACACTACAATAAGACACCATTCATTAACATTACTTAATGCGTTATCTAACATCAACACATTGAGTGAACAATATATTTTTACAAAATGAATTAATGTTTGTGAATGTTATTTAATACAAATACTTGATTGTTCATGTTTGTTCACTTAATTCATTGTGCATTAAATAATGTTAACATAAAACTTTTGATTTTAAAAATGTTAGAAAAATTAAGTGCTCACAGATTGGGTGTGGCCTTTGCCATAAGATAAAATTTTCAATAAATTCTAAATAATCTTTTTCTGGGTTGTGCCATTTCATTTTCCCCCTATCAATATCTACCTTATAGCTGAAAATTAACACGAAACAAAAACGTGAAAAATCTTGTTTAAAATTATAAAATGAAGGTTTCTGTTTGTGACCAGTTCAAGGTACGTGCTGCAATAATCATGCCTTGAATCTGTTGATAGTATGTCATATTTGTATGTCTCAAAATATCGATTTCTATCCACAAAACTTTCCAGAATTCATGGTTTAAGGGGTTATTTAAAAAAAAAAAAATCTTCCGGAGGTACATGCCCCCAGACCCCCCCGCGCGCGACTTGGTAACATCCTCCGGCACGTGACAGCACCGCTGCTGGAAAAATTTCTAGGGGAAACACTGGTATGGATGCACAATGCATGTATATATCTGTTGATGGGCCGTTCACGAACGACACATCACTACATTTCAAACATTTACACCTGTATTCACAAACATCTGTGCATAAGGCAGTAAGCATGATAAATGGTGTCATAGACTAAGCAAAACTGAACATTTATATATAAAACTATATTGTATTTAGACCGCATCACATATTTTACCGGAGGTTGAAATATATTTGCACTATATCACATTATATAACCCAAGCAGATATTCGTAAACAAGATACATTACGCATAAGGCAGTATTTACGCATGATAAAGTGTCATAGGCTAACCAAAACTGAACATTTATATATAAAAAAATATTGTATTTAGACAGTATCACATATTTTACCGGAGGCTGAAATATATTTGCACTAAATCACATTATATAACCTAAGTAGATATTTGCAAACAAGATGCATAAGGCAGTATTTTAGCATGATGATCAGTGTCATAAGCCAATCAAAACTGAGTGAAATATATTTAATACAAATATATTTAGAGAGTAATATCACAAAGAAAAAGTTTACACTTGAGCATACACGAATGTTAGGGATATAAGGCAATCTTTCCTGTAAGATGTCAAAAACTAGCCAAAACTAAGCAAAATATAGTCTGAAAATTCATATGAGTTCTATATTATCAGAAAAAGAATTATATAACCAGTACCGCTGCTAGCCATTTTGGTGCCCTAAGCATAATTCCTTTATGATGCCCCCCCCCACCCCCCCTTCTTTCTAGAGCAATTAAATACGCCTGTTTTGTTATATACATCCCTAAAAAGTGCCTAATAATATTTCTATACTGAAATAATATCGCCATTATAATTATTATGAGTATGATATGATGATTGATTTTTCATTAGGCTATTTTTGGTGCCCCCTCAGCACTTGGTGCCCTACGCACAGCGCGTGATGCGCGTGGTGGGAGCAGCGGCGCTGTATATAACACTAAACAACTTACTCCGAACTTGTATCCTCGGCGGGATCAATTCGCTCTTCAAAATGCAGCCGTTCGTCGTCCGAGTTGCAATCTTCCTCTGAGGAAAAGGTGAATTCTTCCTCGCTGTCCAGAATCATCTGAAGGGCCTCTTTACCGGAGTAGCGCGCCATCCTCAAAACGCCATGAACTATCAGTGAATCTGATGAAGAAACTGTGTTTCATGGCATTGATCGGGGGCGTGTGCGATGCATATAGATCACCTAAACTATTTACCATGTGAACACACGCACACACAGGCGAACACACACACGCACACATCAATTTTGAAGTAAAATTTTAAATTGAGGATGCAGTGCATTAATGTCCACCACATAATTTTGCACGCGTCTTTTGTATCATAAAATGCGATCGGTTAATTTGAGTGTCAAGTTGTAATCGCGTATCGAATCAAAGGAAGATTTGATCAGCTGGTTCAGTGGCCAAATGTTTGGAGTTAGAAATATATAACTCGCGCTGCATATTTAGTAATTTTGCCTCAGATACAGGATTATATATATTCGCTTTAACAAGCATGGTGTTCATTACCACGGCATCCGCTTGCGTGTCATGCTGAATGCGATTTTTGTGTTTAAAAGTAACTATACATAAAAGACGGAAAGATGCAGGTAACTATACATTAAGGTTATTTTTATTCGTTACGATATTGATATATGAACTGTTGTTGTCAAGTAAGCTTCATGCTTTCCCCGTTGGGAACGTGCACTCCTCTAAACTGTAGTCTACAGTAGGGCTGCACGATATATCGTTTTAGCATCGATATCGCGATGTGCGCATCCACTATAGTCACATCGCAGGATGTGCGATGTCAAGTAGGGATCGTAGTTGATCCGTGATTCATGATCAGTAGGCTACGGGCCATCAGCTCCCCGGCCCATAACGCTTGTGATTCACGGATTAATTGCAAAGTTTAACCATCATAGAGTGAGAGTTTATCAAGTTGCAAGTCCCGTCAGTTTAAACATCAAGTTTGACCGGTGAGTGATGTAGATGACTGACTGCTGCGCTTGTTTAACTGAGAACGAGCTGAGAGAGTGAAAGCCCCGGTCGTGCGCGCGCACTCTCACACCGTCTTCAAACTGTCTTGCTCTCTCTCCCTCCCTCGCGCATATTAATGAATTGAGTTGACTGAATATCTTTGAGAATACACGATGGTAAAAGGTCGGAAGACCAAAGTTTTTTTTTTTCTGAACTACCGCTGGTTGTGAATTGTGCTAAAATAACGTTGCCTTATCTTCTCTGAAAAGCGTTCCACATAAAGATGACAAAACCACACTTTCAATAAACAAAACAAAATCTATCCAGTGATGAAATGTTTTCTGTGTTGAGACAAATCTTGTCCTAAACTGCCGGGATAATCACACAACGTGTGCCGTGGTCCGTTAATGACACATCCGATTCGCGAACTAATGACTCATTTGAACCGATTCACTTTAATGAATGGTTAAAACAACGGATCTGTCCAACACTGAACTCAAGACATAACAAATCGGAAACACTTTACAATAAGGTTCCATTTATTAAACCCTAGTAAACTACATTAGTTAACATTCTATTAATATTAGTTTCTATGCGGATTTACTCCATGACAAAACCACCCCAGTCATTCTAGAATGATTCATTCTTTCCAAATAGAGCTATTCAAGTCATCTGGTGAAATTGTTTTTATATCGCAGAAAAATAAAATATCACAACATAATTTTTTACCAATATCGTGCAGCCCTATAGTCTACGGGTGCTGCACCGCTAGTTCACTGCTGTGCATTTTTTCCTGAAAATATCACGTTAACAACCCTTTAGAAAACGTAATTCCTTTGTGGATCCTCTTGATCTGCTTTCTCCATGTTTCTTTGACAAATCTCAGTGTCTCAGTCGCACGCACACTGCACGTGAGTTAACCACACCCACTTATTTACATGGTATACACGAAATAATTTACGTGTATACATGGTATACACGTAAATCTGTTACGGTTGACATTTTCTGCCGCGGTAACGATACCGCCATACCGCCCAGCCCTCCACTGTCATCACTCTTCTATTATTTTCTTCTAGGCTGAAAGATTCAACAGCTTCAATTCAGTAAAGCATTCACTTTTCATTCAATGTGTGAAGTAGGGATGCTCATTACGGTTAATTTTCCCGACCGACAACCGCTGCTCGTTATCCGAGTATTAACCGTTAACTGATAATATTATAATATTGAATTGGCATTAAATAAAAATAAAATTGACGAGTGTCTGTGACCCGTTAAAAATAGAATATAATCCTACAAAATGCAGCGGGCCAAAGAAAACATTGTCGGACCATACCAGAAAACTGTCGTCCGTTCAAAAGTATGCTAATGTTTTAAGCACCACACTCCTCGCTCTCTCTCATCTATCTGCATGCAGTCAGAATTCATGTCAAGATTGCAATGCTGGAGTGTGAGTGTGTGTGTGTGTGTGTGTGTGCGCGCGTGTGCGAGAGAGAGAGGCGCGGGCGCGATCGAACTGTGTCTGTGTGTGTGTGAGAGAGAGAGAGAGAGAGAGAAACGCGATCGAACTGTGTGTGTGTGTGTGTGTGTGTGAGAGAGAGAGAGAGAGAGAGGCGCGATCGAACTGTGTGTGTGTGTGTGTGTGTGAGAGAGAGAGAGAGAGAGGCGCGGGCGCGATCGAACTGTGTGTGTGTATGTGTGTGTGTGAGAGAGAGAGAGAGAGAGAGAGAGAGAGAGAAACGTGATCGAACTGTGTGTGTGTATGTGTGTGTGAGAGAGAGAGAGAGAGAGAGAGAGAGAGAGAGAGAGAGAGAGGCGCGGGCGCGATCGAACTGTGTGTGTGTATGTGTGTGTGAGAGAGAGAGAGAGAGAGAGAGAGAGAGAGAGAAACGCGATCGAACTGTGTGTGTGTGTGTGTGTGTGAGAGAGAGAGAGAGAGAGAGAAACGCGATCGAACTGTGTGTGTGTGTGTGTGTGTGAGAGAGAGAGAGAGAGAGGCGCGGGCGCGATCGAACTGTGTGTGTGTATGTGTGTGTGAGAGAGAGAGAGAGAGAGAGAGAGAGAGAGAGAGAAACGTGATCGAACTGTGTGTGTGTATGTGTGTGTGAGAGAGAGAGAGAGAGAGAGAGAGAGAGAGAGAGAGAGAGAGAGAGAAACGTGATCGAACTGTGTGTGTGCGTGTGAGAGAGAGAGAGGCGCGGGCGCGATCGAACAGTGGAAACATAAAAACATACTCCGTCATTTTGTTCATAGAGGTTATCATTCAAACTGCAAAGTGTTTACTTATATTTGTGTAACTTACACTCGCAATAAAACACAACATTGTGCTTTTGTCACAGTCTCTCTTGTCAAGCTGTAACCTACAACTGTCACCCAACCAAACACACAGTTTTAAAAGCAACATCCAACCCCATTTCAAAACAGTCTGTGGGTTACATCTTTTGGACATTAATCATATCGCATTGGCTTTCATTTCTTGTCTTCAGAGCAGTTACATATTCTACATTGATTAAAAAAGAAAATCAAATGTGTTTTTAAAGGGTCACTCCACCCATTTGCATTAAGATTTCCATTGTTAGAAATCCAGTCATACTATTGAATGGTCGTGCAACACTCTTTCATTTTCCCCTGAGACGAGAGAAATCCTCTATTTACCTTTTTCACTTCCTCCTACAATGACGCAAAAATCGTCATTTTACGTCATTGTAGGAGGAAGTGTAAAAGGGGGGGATTTCTGTAAAGACTACAAGCACTAGTTCCCACCCTTTCAAACCCGCCCATAGGGGGTTGGACCTAATGCGCTAACAGACCAATCACAGATCAGTGCCAGTGCGTTTGATTTCACCGGCAGAAACTTTTTGAAAATATGGACGAAGGTACTGATTACACAGGCGGATGCATTATGGAGGATCTGGATTTTGACGAAGTTATGGTAGAAACGGATGTTCGTGGCTACCTTTATGAGCCACAGTATAGCGACGAGCAGCTGAGGGCTATGGAGGAACCGGAGGCGGCTGAAGCTGCTGCCACCACAGCCGATGCAGACGATCTGCCTGCCGCGGACGAGGAGCCCGCAACGGCTCGAGATGGGGCAGATTGGTGGTGCCTGTGCTCTCACTGTGCGCCAATGGACACAGAACAAGAGTCTGTCTGCTGCCGAGAATTCCAGCGGTGCTACAGAATCGGAGGATGACACGGACGTGTGTGTTGTTGCTCACCCGAGTTTTGCACCCCACATGGATAGTGGCGTCCTGGAGACCTACTTTAGAATACCTAAGGTCAACTGGCAACGTCAGCCAAAGCCTACAGGGTCAAATGGTCGTCTTTCTGTAAAGTAAGTTTATTTTCATTTAGTTAACACGCTAACGTGGCCGGTTCATTGCACAAATATCTTGCAGTTATGCTAGCTACTGTAGTGGGAGTGGTCTGCGGAGCTAAGCATTGCAATGCACTATGGGGATTGTTGTCTACAATCCACAAGCACTAAAAAGTCATTTTCTGCCTTTTATCAGCCAAGAAGGTCCCAAATTAGAAATTTATGATACTATTCTACTACATATATGACCCACTTTCAATACATATTCATGTCTCCACCGGTGGAATGACACTTTAATGGTAGTATTATTTTATACGAAAATCAATTATTTACAATTCAGATGAGAATAAAGTTAGGGTTGATTAAAATTAAGGAAAACAAATATATTGATCCGTTCTTAAAGGATAATTCAGGTATTTAGCACTTTGAGTCTATTTTCTAGTTTGTTTTGGATGAACTAAGTTAGAGTGGTGGGTAGAATTTTGACGATGGGTCCTGTCTCGACTTTTTGAATCTTTTAGAATCGCCTCTGACCGCTTCAGAGTGGCTGTCTACGAGCATACACAAACATGTCCTTAAAACAACCCTTAACTTTGGTAGATATCTCAAAAAATGAGCTTTCAGTGAGATTTTATTTGGGTGCAGTACCAAACTTTTTCACTAGATGGACAGCCAGCTTCCTTACTGACCATAAGGGCGTCTCCTTTTTCATATATGTTTTGAGTGATCTGAACCATGTATTTCCATAATTTCATACAATTTATGAAGTATACATCCTGTTCAGAAATAGTATGGGTGTTTTGGCAGTATTTGATTTGATTTCAACCTCTAATAAACATAAAAAGAGCACATATGTGCGTTATAGCTCGCTGCTGCCTCACAAATCGAGAATCCATAATATTTTTCTTTATATTCTAAACATTTTCAGACCTTTTTTTCTCATAAAATTTAATTGGTGTTATCTTTTGAACTCTTGGCATGAAAACAAACTGAGGTTTCAACCAATCTTTCATGATTTTTCATGTTTATTTCTATTTCAAAATAAAGGCCTAAACACGCCTAATGAATATGAAATATTCTTGTTGCAAATTGATAAATTATTGCTCCTCTGTAATTTATTTTAAAAAACAGCCACCAAATATGAAAACTATAGATTGTAAGCTTTCAAATGATATATAGTTTGTCAATATTACTTTAGGTTTTTACTAAGATATTATTGTTCTAAATATATATGGGCAAGCGTCCCACCTGTGGGACGGTGACAGTTTTGTAGGAGTCATTTATCCGAGCTTATGCACTTCAGTTTTTGAGTGAAAAAAGCATTATTTGTTAATAATTTTGGCAATATTGAGTAAAATATGAAAAAAAATTGCACTGTTGATCACACTTGTCTACTTTAATATTTAAAAATGCTTTTGTTAGTCACTTGCATGTGTTCACACAGAGACCCGGTGTTTGACGTTTTGGTTAGTTCATAATTTGGAAAACTGAAAGAATATGAACAGTGTTTGATATGTGTTCTCTATATGACAGCGTTAATGTGTTGTCTTGTTTGTCACAATGGTGACAATGATTTGTCAGGGAACAGCACAAGTGTTACTGTGCACCCCTTTTCTGAAAATAAAAGCATTTCAAAATACAAGTCCTGTGTTTTGTAATCTTCTAAATTCACTTTCAGGGCCGGCCATTTTTGACTGGGAACACCACAAGTGTGACTCACTTGTACAATTTTGTACAAAATAAAAGAATTTAAAAAGAAATTTCCTGGTTAAACATTAAAGTAGACTAGTGTGATCAACAGTGCAATTTTTTTTTCATATTTTACTCAATATTGCCAAAATTATTAACAAATAATGTTTTTTTCACTCAAAAACTAAGGTGCATAAGCTCGGATAAATGACTCCTACAATTAAACCATTTGAAAATTAAATACAAAACCAGTCCTAATTGAAAGAGAACAAGTTGACAAAAAGATTGAATCCAAGATTGGGTGAAAATATCGTACAATGAGTGATTTATAAGCTATTTTTTATAGGCCGGTTATTTTGACCCGGGAATACCACAAGTGTGACTATGTACCATTTTTTACAAAATAAAAGTTTTTCAAAACAAACTTCCGGGTGAAACATTAAAGTAGACTAGTGTGAACAACAGTACCAATTTTCAAAAAAAAAAAAAAAAAAAAAATCCAAAATTATAAAAAATTTTTTTTTTTTTACTCAAAAATTAGATGCCTACTCTTAGATAAATGAGGCCCACGATTAATCAGATGCAAAGGAAAATACAAAACCAGTCCTAACTGAAAGAGAACAAGTTGACAAAAAGATTGAATCCAAGATTGGGTGAAAATATGGTATAATGAGTGATTTATAAGTATTTTTTATAGGCCGGTCATTTTGACCCGGGAAGACCACAAGTGTAACAAGGTAACAAACCCCCCCCTAAAAAAGTAAGAAAATTTTCAAAAAACATTTGAGAAGTAGTTATACCCTTTGTGAAGAAACTCACTAAGTTTCAGTCCAATGCGATAACATTAACTAGTATTTTTGGGAAAAAGAAAATCTTCTCCGGGTCAAAATGACCCGAAGACCTTAATTAAAGTTTGATAATGACTTGCATATTATTTTCTTTTAGTAAAGATATGCCTGGATCAGCCAACACAAAGTTTTGCGTGGGTGAGACCGCACAAAAGATTACACCAATATTAGCTTTCTCGAACATTGCACAATTGCACTATGCCTGAAACTTGGTAATCAACATGCATTTCTAGGTCTGTCAAAAAATCATCTGTTATCATGGTTTAGTTGTATTTTAAAACATTGCTTTTTCTTAAAAAACTGAAATTAAAAAATTTGGTAGCATGATTATCTTGTTCATCATGTAATAACGTCTCAGGTTACGTATGTAACCATGGTTCCCTGAGAGGGAACGAGACGCTGCGTCAAGCGCTGCGGGAACGCCCCTGCGTGAACGCGTCATGAAGTACTCGTGAAATCAGTCCAATGGCGTGACGAGACGTCATAGGCGGGTGACGTCATTGACCAGGAAGGTATAAAGCACCCCTGAACCAAACAATGTCAGCTTCTGATAGGTCGAACAAGTTGGTCACAGGCATGCCGGGAGTATGGCAAAGCGGCGCAGCGTCTCGTTCCCTCTCAGGGAACCATGGTTACATACGTAACCTGAGACGTTCCCTTTCAAGGGAACTCGCGCTGCGTCAAGCGCTGCGGGAACGGAATACCCACGTCGCCATAATCCTTAAGTGCCTGTATATGTGAAATCGTAACGCACATTATACAGAAAACACCCGAGAACCCGGAGTAGAAGCTACGTCCAGGTTATAAAATCTTAAAAAGGTGTGCGGAGAGGACCACCCTGCCGCATCACATACCTCTTGAAGTGAAACCCCTGACAACAGGGCCATAGAAGCAGCCATACTCCTAGTCGAGTGGGCTCGGACCTTTAGTGGTGAAGGATGACCGGCCGCCTCGTATGCAAGAGAAATAGCCTCGACTATCCACTTACTTAAAGTCTGCTTAGATGCGGGCTTCCCCTTAGTCGGGGATCCAAAACACACAAACAGTTGATCAGACTTGCGCCACAGGGCAGCTCTGTGGACATAAGCATCCAAAGCCCTAACTGGGCAGAGTAAATTTAATTTCTCCTGGTCCATTCTGGAATGGAGGCGGAGAAAAGGCCTGCAGCATTATAGGACCCGCCACATTAGTGGGGACCTTAGGCACGTATCCTTCCTTTGGAAACAGGAACGCTTTCACCATACCAGGCGCAAACTCAAGACAAGAGGGAGCAACTGACAAAGCTTGTAAATCCCCGATTCTCTTAAGAGAAGAGATTGAGAGAAGGAACAGAGTTTTCAATGTGAGAAACTTCTCTGACACCTCTTTAATGGGCTCAAAGGGGGCCAGGGCTAGGCCCTCTAATACAATGGCCAAATCCCAAGTTGGCACTCTCGAGCGAGCCGCAGGCCTTAGCCTCAAAGTACCACGGAGGAAGCGAGTTACCCAAGGGTGTCTCCCCACTGACGCCCCTTCTACAGAACTGTGATATGCAGATATAGCTGACATGTACACTTTTAAGGTGGAGGGGGACAACCCTGAAGAAAGCTTTTCTTGAAGAAAATCTAGTACTGAACCAACTGGGCAGTCAACTGGATTCACAGACTGGCTTGTACACCAAGCAACGAAAATTCTCCATTTTAGGGCATAAAGCCTCCTCGTAGAAGGAGCTCTGGAGTGCAACATGGTCTCCACTACCTCAGTAGAGAGACCTGAATCTATGAGCTGAACCCCCTCAGAGGCCAGGCCCACAGTTTCCATAGCTCCGGACGCGGGTGAAATACTGACCCCGCCGCCTGGGAGAGAAGGTCCCTCCTGACCGGAAGTTCCCACGGAGGACCCTCGAGGAGAGACACAATGTCTGACAGCCATACTCGACCCGGACAGAACGGGGCTATCAACAAGAGCCGAACCTCGTCCCGGCGTACTCTCTCCAGAACTCCTGGTAATAATGCCAGAGGGGGAAAGGCATACAGACATAGCCTCGGCCATGTCTGTACCATGGCATCCAACCCCAAAGGGGCTGGGTGCGTTAGGGAATAATACAGGGGACAGTGCGTAGTCTCTCGAGACGCAAACAGATCCACCTGAGCTTGCCCGAATCGGCTCCAAAGGAGCTCCACCACCTCGGGGTGGAGTCTCCATTCCCCTGGCACTACTCCCTGTCTCGACAGAGAGTCTGCCGTCTTGTTCATATACCCCGGAATATAAAGTGCTCGAACTGATAGCAACTTTCCCTGGGCCCACACCAGAACTCGATGTGCCAACCTCCAGAGTCGGCGAGATCGTAAACCCCCCTGGCGATTTATGTAGGAGACCACCGCTGTGTTGTCCGTACGAACCAACACATGGTGGCCCCTGAGGTCTGGGAGAAAATGTCTGAGTGCCAGAAACACGGCCATCATCTCCAGCTGGTTTATGTGCCAGGAAAGCAGATGGTCGCTCCACAGACCCCGAGCCGAGCGACCACTCATGGTCGCCCCCCAACCGGTGAGGGAAGCATCCGTCGTTAGCGTTAAGCGACGACAAGGAGCTCCCAGCACCGGACCCTGGGATAAGAACCAAGGATCTTTCCACACTACCAAAGCACGTAGGCACCGCCGCGTGACTTTGATCATGCGAAACGGATTTCCCCTCGGGGAGAAACGCTTGGTTTTGAGCCACCACTGCAAGGGTCTCATGTACAGCAGGCCAAAAGGAATCACGTTGGACGCAGCTGCCATCAAACCCAGAAGTCTCTGAAACTGTATTACAGTGAGTGACTGGCCTAGTCTTACCCTGCGCACGGCCTCCAGGATCGATCTTATCCTGGCAGGCGCCAAACGGGCTCTCATGGTGTTTGTGTCCCAAACCACGCCCAGAAAAGTGGTATTCTGTTGTGGAATTAGCACGCTTTTCTTTATGTTTAGCCTCAGCCCCAGCGTTTTCATATGAGCTAGCACAGCATCTCGACACTGAGCCACCTGATGTTCCGACTTTGCCAGAATGAGCCAGTCGTCTATATAATTTAGCACGCGGATGCCCTGCAGTCTCAAGGGAGCCAGAGCTGCATCCATGCACTTTGTGAACGTGCGGGGTGACAGTGCTAGGCCGAACGGAAGAACCCGGTACTGATATGCTTCGCCCCCAAAAGCAAACCTGAGGAACTTCCTGTGTTGTGGAAGGATGGAAACGTAAAAGTATGCGTCTTTTAGGTCTATTGTGACACACCAGTCCTCGGACCTGATTTGACACACAATCTGTTTCAACGTGAGCATTTTGAATCTTAACCTTTTTACTGCTCGGTTTAGTTGGCGCAGATCTAAAATGGGCCGCAGCCCCCCATCCTTTTTCGGAACTATGAAGTACGGGCTGTAAAACCCCGACTGTCTGCTGTGGGGAGGAACCCTTTCTATAGCCTCTTTTTGCAGAAGTGTCTGTACTTCTCCTTCCATCACCAGAGCCTGCTCGGAGTTTACTACCGTATGTATTACCCCGTTGAACCTGGGCGGATATGACCCGAACTGAATTCTGTATCCTTTTTCCACTGTACGCAGGACCCAATCTGAGACATTTAGCAGAAGTTTCCACGCTGCCAGAAAATCTACTAAGGGAACCAGCCTCTCGAGGCTGGTCTCTGGTGTTATTTGAGCGGCCAGCTCGGTGACCTGAAACGGCGCACCTGCAGGAAGCAACTGAACTGACCCACTTCGAACCCTCCTCGGAGGGTGGGAGTGTCCCCATGCCACTACGTTTCCGGGCGGACATGAAGACATGTGCTCGTTGAGGACCGTTGCGCCCTGAAACACCGGAAGTGGCAGGGTTGGCAACATGGCCCCCTGATGGCACAGAGAGGAAACGGGTGCCTCGACACACCGAATCCCCTCGGAGGGGACTGCCACCAAAATCCTGACGCCCTCCGCGTCAGGACCTCTTCGCTGAGGACTTCCTGGAAACAATCACAGTCCTCAGGTCTGCTCTACCTCGGGAAGACCTCGGCTGAGCGCGCTGTCCCGGTCCCCAGTCTCTCTGTGGGGGAGCACGGGCAGCCACGCTCTCCTTTTGCTGGACTCTATAAGAGGATGGTGTACTCGTTTGGGGCCGCTCCCGCCCAGCAGCCCCAGAGACATATGTTTTACGGGGGAGAAACTTTTGAAACGCAGCCGCCTGCTTTTTTGCTTCTTGGAACCTCTCAACGACCACGTTTACTGAGCCGCCAAAAAGACCAGTAGGGGAGACAGGAGCATCTAACAAAAACTTTTTGTCCCGCTCTTTGATATCAGACAAATTCAACCAAAGATGTCTCTCCGTAGCCACCAGTGCTGCCATAGAGCGGCCGATATAATTTGCCGCTTCCCTGGTGGCTCGAAGAGACAAATCAGCTGCTCTCCTGATCTCCGCTATAGTTTCTCTTCCCACTTCTTCACACTCATCATCTATATCCCCTAACAAGTCAGCTTGATATGCCTGAAGGACCGCCATAGTGTGTAGACTGGCGGCCGCTTGACCTGCTGCCGAGTACGCCCTACCCACTAAAACTGATGTTGTTTTTACTGGCTTAGTGGGCAGCTGCGGGGCTTTCAGCGATGATGCAGACTCAGGGGAGAGATAGCCCGCAAGCGTCTCTTCCACCTGAGGCATCGCCGCATAACCATGTTCCTTTAACCCTACTATATTAGAATACTCAGATGTTGCTGGGTTAAATACTCTAAATGAAGCAGGTTTATTCCATGACTTCGACACCTCAGTGTGAAGGTCAGGAAAGAACGGTAAGCCCCGCTTTGGAGGTTGAGATCTGGGTGGCAAAAATCGCTCGTCTAACTTGCTCTTTGACTGATGCGGTATCTGCTCACGGGTTGGCCAATCTAGATTTAATCTAGCAACAGCGCGAGTGATAACCTCCAAAAGCTCTTCTTGTGTGTGTGTGGTTGTGTGAGATAATGCAAAATCTTCATCTGCATCCAGGCCCACAACATCCAATTCCTCAGAACTGGAATGCTGCAACACCTGCGCTTCAGCGCGAGCAGAAGAAACCGCAGCGCGTGCTTCTGACTCGCAAACTGAAGCGTCGGATCCAACGGGTAAAGGCAGAGATAGGGATCACCCGTCTCAAGCCCCGCCGCCAGATCCATCTGCGAGCCCCAGGACGAGCTTCTCCGCTGTGCCTCGGCAGCAGCGGGACCCGAACCCCGAGGCACGCGAGCCGAAGCACCCTCCTCAAAGAGTGCTCGGCGGGACCGGAGAGTTTTCATTGCCAGCTTCTCACAGTGCTCACAGCCTGCCCCCTCGAGGGCTGACTGGGCATGCTCTAGCCCCAAACACCTCACACATAACTCGTGTGTATCCCCACCCGTGATAAAACGAGGGCAGGGAGTAACACACTGCTTAAACTGCTGTTTATCCATATAGAAAAGATAATACACACCAAAAATGCCAGACGATTTCACATGGAGTACTTGTGAAGACACAGAAGCTGACATTGTTTGGTTCAGGGGTGCTTTATACCTTCCTGGTCAATGACGTCACCCGCCTATGACGTCTCGTCACGCCATTGGACTGATTTCACGAGTACTTCATGACGCGTTCACGCAGGGGCGTTCCCGCAGCGCTTGACGCAGCGCGAGTTCCCTTGAAAGGGAACTCCATATTTATCAGGCTGATATTTGTAGAAATAAGCAAAGTAAATGTATAAAACAAAAGAACCAGTTAATGGCCTTGCGTCCGAACACAACAGGTATGAAGATATGTTTGGTTTTGAACGTTTTATTCTAACTTTAAAGCTAGATTATCCTTTGAAAAGGTTAATACAGTATTTGATTTTTGGGGGAACGTTGCAAACTAGTGTCGTTAAACTTAATCTTTGGTTTTTAAGGGAAATTAAGTATTCTCAGGAGACCCCTTAACCCCTGAAGTTATGACTTCTGAAGATCTCTCACGTGTAGATTCACTCGGTTGAAAAATGCTGTTTTGTAATTTACACATCTGAAATTAAAGGTACAGTAGTTTTTTAAAAAGTATTTTATTAGCTAAAATCAATGTCTTTATTCATAAATATGATCTCATTGGTGTAAAATTAGCCCTGCCAATGATCTGACTTATCCTCGTAAGCGAAGAATTTCTTATCTTTAATTACATGGTACGGTAAGTCCATGGAGACCGCCATGTCGTTCCGCCATCTTGAAAAACTATAATAGCAGTACTGCGCGGTACTTCATAATGCAATCCTCGTAACCAAAAAGCATAAACATTTTATTTAAAAGGAAACGTGACCGGCAAATTCAAAACGAGGGTAAATATTAGGTTTTCCCCGGTGGATAGAGCTAATGAAGGAGAAAGACTTTAAAAGGGACTCCAAAGTTCTGCTTTCTTCTCGACAGGTAAGTCAATGTTACGGTCTAAATGACACACTTTTTTTCATTGCTTGATTGTTTAATTCATTATATAGGTAGCGTAACAGTAGAACATGTATAGTTAAACTCGATGATGTGCTATTGGAAGACATGTCGTACTGTAGCTTCGTGGCACATAACGGTTACCGTAGTTGCAACACGCTTTTGAAAAAGCGATGCGCTAGAGAGCACTATTCGTTTGAATGCAAAATACAATTTCACCGCTAGATGGGAGAAATTCCTTCACAGCGTACCTTTAAGGACTAAATCCTCCAAAATGGAGGAGGTCAAAGGGCATGTTTCCTGCTATAGTATCATCAGCTCTCCCAAAGGCTGTTCATGCAGCCTACAGACAAACTGTCGCATCAACAAATGCTAACATTTTAAAGTTCTACATATATATTTTGAGTAGATAACCGATAGTATATTCTCAGTAAAGGGTTTCACCCTGTATGTTTCCACACTGATTAAGGATAGTTCGGGAGATACAATAAAAAGTAAAAAATGATATACACCTTATACGTGCAATAGATCATAGCTACCGTAGAAAAGTAAGATCATGCTTTGAATTAAGATGAGTAAAATTGCTGCGTGTTGGACCGCAGAGGCACATCGCCTCTCGAAAATATACAGTGGTTTTCTAAATGATACAACTTAATCTAAACAAGAGCAATGTAGAGTCCTGGGATTTCTTAAAAACAACAACTACAAAACATAACAAAACACATTGTGACAAACTTTGACAACATGTTTCATGTGGATGGACAAAAAATACTGTTTGAAATATTTTTGTATAAGATCTAAGATACCAAAGTACAGTTTTTGCTTTACAATTTTAAAATTGCTTTAAACTGTTTAGTAAAAATAATACCTTAGGTTAAATTTATGTAAAATCATTTATATCATACATAAGTCTTCTAAGAAGATAAATAGAAGATACAATTTTAATAAAACGTTAAAGCTTTGATTTAAACAGTCTTTTAATTTTAAAAGATCTAATTTAAACTTTTAATATTATGCTTTTAAATGAATTTAGTATGAATAAAACTTTGGAAAGCAGACTAACTTTACATATGCGATGACATTGGCACATCCCAGAGGTTCATCTGTCCTGTAACTCCTCTCGTCTCTGTGAGGGTGTGAAGCTTCATTTCACCCTGTAGTTTATCACTGAAGGAACCAGGAGGGCTTTGTTTATGACTTTGGACTGTTTTTATCATTGCATAAAGAACTACATCTTCGGCACTATGAAAATGTAAGGTATTTTTATATTTATATACTTTTTTATATAAAATTAATTTAGCTAAAACTATGTTTAAATTGTTTGAATTCATTTTAGTAACATACTTGTTATTATTCTATATTTATAATCATTTAATTTAAATATGGAGATTAGTTAATTTATGGAACTGTGAGTGCAAAACAGTATGTAAAAACAATGTAAAAATGCTGTTTTCTGTGATGGTCGTGTTTAGGTGTACGGGGTAGAATATGCTGTTACAGTACAAAAATCATTATGGCTATATTAATAAAAATTATACTTTAGGTCACCGTTAAATAAAATCATTACAGTAATCTTCAAAAGATAAATAGAAGATACGACTGTATTAAAACTTTAAAGATATAATTTAAACAATCTTTTCATTATAAAAGATTTAATTTAAACTTTTAAGATTATACTTTGAAATAAATTCTAGAAAAACATCCTCAGTGTCACATCCTGAACACTGAACACTCACCCCTCCCCTCTGAATCAGAGACTGTCAAATGCAAGGGGTGTGAGAGGGAATCACTCAAGGAACTTTTCAACTTTAACCCAATTCTCTGAAACAGTAAGATGATTTTATTTTTTGTTTTTAAAAGATTTTTTATAATCATTTATATACTTTTTAAAGAACAGAATGTGTTTCAACTTTAGTGTAAGATATTTGTGAATGACTAAATGTACATTTCATTTATATACTTTTAAAGAACAGTATGATTTTTCAACTTTAGTTAGTATGAAAAATATTATATTTGTAAATGTAGGCTACATGTTTTTCAACTTTAGTGTAAGATATTTGTAAATGACTAAATGTACATTTTATAACCATTTCATATACTTTTAAAGATCAATGCTTTTTCAACTTTAGTTAGTATGAAAAATATTTGTAAATGACTAAATGTACATATTATAACCATTTTAAAGGAGCAGCATGCTTTTCAACTCTAGTGTGAGATATGTAGCATTGTTACGACCCTTCTTAGATTTTAGCCGTCTAGGGCGTTAGAAGGGGAACATTAATCATCCCTCGACAATAATTACCAAAAGAACACTGGGAAGTGAAGCAAAGGCAGTAGAATGCTTAAGGGTTTTTATTGCTGGCCACAACCGGTCAAAAAGAGCTCTCCATAAAATATATATATTTCACAAGTACATATACTTATGAAGAAACAATTCAAACAAATAATTGCCAATCAATAAAGTAACATAAATATACCAGCAAATTATATATTAATTCTGGGAAAGGAAAAGGGCAACTGGACAGTGCCAACTCAAAGAAATGAATAAAAAGAAAACAATCTTTCTTACCCGTTTTTAGTCTAACCTAACTAATCAAAATAAAATGTAGAAAAGAAAGATCTTCGACGTCCGCGACGTCGTATGCTTCCCTACTCTAACTAACCAAATTAAAAAAATACAACGGTGGCACTTGTCCCTAAATCTAGTGTGTTTAAACAAAGAAAAATACTACATGTGCACAATGTATGTCACGTTACATCTTACCTGACCCTTTTCTTTATCCCGTTTTAACAAAGCATCAATACTCAATTCCAGATAACGAGTAAAGGAGTTCAGGTTACAGAACTAACACTGATTCACATGACAATAACACATAACATAAACGAACTGATTCAATAATCAAACGAATGTCAACACAAACATAACAAAGAACTAAGCAAACGGTTGCAGTTCACAAAACAAAAGGCTGGCTACATCAATCGCGTTCAGGTGCTCCTTTATAGTTCCCGCATTTCCTGATGATCCCCGTGATTGGATCGCTCTTTCCCTCCTCTCTGATGACAAGCCGCAGAGATGAGCCAATGAGTGTAACCAGGACAACCAATCAGCGCTTCATCTGCGAAAGAGAAAGTAGACCACGGCAGAAACACAAAGAAATACAGAGACACCCAAAGTCGCAGTCTCTTGTAATCACCTTTATTCATAACAAGCATTAAAACTCTTTTTCTCACTGATGCGTTCAGGAATGCGGAGGGTATCATGTAACACACACACACACACACACACACACACACACACACACACACAGTGCGGAGACTGTCAGATGCAAAAGGCCAGTGAGAGAATCACTCGGAGGAACTCTTTTCAACTTTTTCAAAAGATCCTCAACTCTTTTCAACTTAAACCCAAATCTCTGAAACGGTAAGATGATTTTATTTTTGTTTTGAAAAGATTATTCTAATCTATATGCGACATTAGAAAAATTATTTTCTCACTAACCCCGGCACGGCTGGCATGGAGGGAATTTCCCACAGCAAGAAGTTATTTCCCCCAGGGCTCAATAGGCCAAAATCAATGGGTAAAACTAAATGGCAAAATCATCCATCATAATCCGGATCAAAGACAACTGTCAAACCCGGATCAAAGACAACTGGCAACTTGACGTATAATACAAAGGTCAATAGGGCAAAGACAACTGTCAAAATAAATGATTATACCCCCAGATCAAAGACAACTGTCATACCCAGGATCAAAGACAACTGTCAACTTGATCGATCGATAGGTCAAAGGTTAATCCCTAGATCAAAGGGACCTCCGGAACACCCTCCGGAAGGTCAAAGGTTAGCCCCGCCCACCTGTCAAGCATAGGGTCATAAATCATTTTGACACAAGGTGTAGTGTTATAACTACTCATTTCTTTCAGTTTCTTCATAACCTGTTTTACCTTTTGAAGACGTTGCAGACCTCTGCAGTTCCATGAAATAAAATTAAGATTCACTTCTTGAGACAATACTTATGAGAAAAATAAAATTTACCAGGTTGCTTTGCAATGTAAAACTATCCTTGCTTATAGGCATAACAAATATTGGGATGTTAGAACAAACATCCAACACTCTGAACTAACATAAGAACTCTGAACTCCCCCCCCCCCACTCAAGAGGGCACCCCCCCACACTCAAGAGTGCCCCCCCCACACTCAAGAGGGCACCCCCCCCCCACTCAAGAGGGCACCCCCCCCCCCACTCAAGAGGGCAAATAATGCTCTTTCCAAAATAGAATGTAAGAGGACTGTAGCCCCTCATTCTCCAACGCCTCGGGGATCCATTTCTCTGAAAAGGCACATATGTCTATAACTCCTGCTATCTTTAATTAACACTCAGCTTGTTGTATGACAATAACACCCTAATTTGTCTCATAATAATGTGACATCTTATGATCACTGTTTAATAGAAGAACACAGTCATATAGCTTCAAACTTTAGTACAAAATAATTACGTGTCAGTCACTAAGTAAAATAAAATAATAAAATAAATTAAAAATGGGCTTGTCATTGTCATTTGTATCCTACCTACAACAAATCACATACCACATTAATTGGCTCTATCATCTTGTGTTCCTGTCTTTCCTTCATGTAAGTGTTCTCCTGAGAAAAACGTGTGACCCAGCAGGGATTTTAAAAGAATGAGTTTTGTCCTCGTGAGTCACCAGCAGGGTCGCGGGATGAGACACTCCATGGCGAATCCCCAGTTTACGTAGTTCCGCGCGAACTGGATCGAACTTCTTCCTCAGCTGGGCAATTCCCGTAGCCAAATCTGGGTAGAAACGGACCTGTTGGCCTTCGTAATAAGCCTCCTTTTTCTCCCGTGCCGCGGTAAAAATTGCCTGCTTGTCCTTATAGTTGTGAAACCTCATTATCACGGTCCTTGGGCGTGGTGTGTTGTCGTTCTTTGGTCCAATTCTGTGTGCTCTTTCCAAAATAATAGAGGACTGTAGCCCCTCATTCTCCAACGCCTCGGGGATCCATTTCTCTGAAAAGGCACATATGTCCCCACCTTCAGTGCCCTCTGGCAAGTTCACAAGCCGTAGATTGTTTAAACGAGATCTGGCTTCTAAATCCATAAGTTTATCCTCCATGGTTTTGTTCTTAGCTTGTTGCGCATTGACTTTAACTTGCAGGCTAATTAGCTCGTCTTCCGCGGTGGAAATGCGCTCCTCCGCATGGGACATGCGTTCACTGCAGTCACTAATCTCCTTTTTCACATCTTGTAGAGTTGCTGCCAAACTATCAAGCCTAGAGGTGAACCCTGTTTCAACTGAGCCTAATTTTGCCAGTATTTGTTCAGCTTTGGTGCCTGCAGGTTCATTTTCATTGTCAGTTTGCGTAGTCATGGCCTGGTTAGCCTTGGTTGCTTCGTCACGAAGACTACAGTCAAACAGGCTTGACTGTCTGGTTGTCCCTGCTTTCCCCTTCAGTGACTTTACCGAGCTAGGCATCACACCTCAAAGTCTTCTTCTATTTGAAACTGTAAGTGAGCAGGAGAGCTTTTTTGCGAACTTAGCAGCAGAGCAGCAAAAAACAGGTCTTCCTACATGGCCGCCATAACCGGAAGTCAAGATTGCACATTTAATGCACATTTGCAAATTATTTATTTAATATGTTTTGTGACATTTTGTTTTCAGAAGTTTCAAAGAGTTAGTAAAAGAGTAAAGTAAAAGTTACAACAATTTTATTCAAGTATCTATTTTTTATTAAGTATTTATTTTGTATTAATACATAACCTCACTAATTCGATTTATAATGTAACATTAAAGCGTGACATATGTGTCAATATTCGTCAAGCACATGTGACTCCGCGTGGTGGGAGGGGCCCCAAATCACATTCTGCTTCACACACACACACACACACAGAGCGGCTCGTCTTCTTTCCTTTAGTGCTCCTGCTCCCTGATTCCTGCTTTATCACACAATCATTCATATTCCTCAATCACTATTAAATGTGATGAATGTGACTGATCTCCATTCAGTTCAGCTGTTCCTGCTGAAACACAATCACAACAAACTACATCTTGTGTTTATGAGAAAGTGACTGACACGTTATTTTGTGATATTGAAAGAGATTAAGGTCTACATAAGGTGAATCTGCAGCTTTAAATACATTTTCATTGAAAAAGCCCAGCTCTTTTATTCTCCAAGATAAACGTGTCACTTGAATGCTATTGTCCTGGAAATGAGCTGAGATGTAGTCTATAGCAGTGGTTCTCAAAGTGGGGTCTGCGAAATAATTTTAGAACCCTATGAACGGAATCGTGAAATCCAGTCAGACCATCGGGGAAACTCTTGGCAGAGCGCTCCTGCTCTCTCTTTCTCTCCCCCACAAACATGCGCGCATATCCAGAGCAGAGAGAAGAGTGAATCCGCGGATATACAGTAGCCTAGCCTAGTTGTAAAATCAAAGTTAAGAGGCTAGGTTTCAATTTTTCAGTTTTTTTTTTTTATCGGTCAGTTTATTTAAAATGTTTTAAATTAATATTGTTTAAGACGTTTAGTAGCTTGCCTATGTCATTTGTAATGGAAGCCCGCTTCTGCCACTGAATACAAAAAAGAAAAGAAAAGGTAATTGTGACTTTAAAGTCAGAATTGTGAAATTAAAAAGTCACAATTAGCCTACCTTTTTTATAGTTTTATATGGCGGACACGCCTTTCATTCTCTTTGATAGGCGGCATAGGCCTACATGAGTAAAAATGAATGAGCCTTTTGCCTTTACACAAGAGCTTCATCTCCAGAGCTGCTATGAGTTACTTTGAGAACGTTTCAGCATTTCATTTGATACAAAAATAGGGGCGGTTCTAGGGTCAGTGGATATTCGGGCTTTAGCCCAAACTAAAATTGGGTATTTTTATTTAAATTAATGAATTGATTATAAAAGCGATTCTTTAATCATTTTGACATTGATGAGCTAGACCGCTGAACTTTTAGTCATCCAACAAACAGAGCAGTGCGTAATGGAGTGCATCAGAGCAGCATCAAGAATATCAAATATATTGCAGTGAATTTCTTATTCTTATTTGCGAAAAGTGTAGAACTCGGTGAGCTTGCGCAAAACACATCTTCAGCACGCGACTCGTTTAAACGCCTCTGATTGGCCGATGCGTTCAACAAACATGTCTGTGATTGGCTACAATGCTCAACGCTGCAAAAGCACGTTGTAAGTACCTTTAATGCAAAGGGAAAAATATAAATAAAACTGTAATATGCACTTTTCATGATTAGGTAATCACGGCAGCTGTAATCTTATTCACATTTGTTTTTCTGATTAATTGTTTTGCTCTATGAGAAAGACAAGGTAGCAAAATATTCGGGGCTTTACTAAAAACATTCCGCCCCTGGGCCTACATAAATAATAACAATACAAAACTTTTATTCACTACAACCCGCCGAAAATAAAAGTTTGGCTTAACTTAATTACTAGGATGTGTTCTGCAAGTGTTAATCTGTTATGATTTGTTGATTGTTCTGCCATTGATATAAGGTGCAATGAGTTCATTATTTTAAAGTTGATGAACGTAAAGTAGCATTACATAATTTAAATGTTATTTTAAATGGATGGTACCAAAAAAATGAAAAGTGTGTCATCATTTGCTCACCCTCAAGTTTTTCCAAACCTGAATGAGTTTCTTTCTCCTGCTGAACACAAAAGAAGATATTTTGAAGAATGTGGGTAACCAAACAGTTTCTGGTACTTTTTTAAAAAAACATATGGAAGTCAATGGGGTCCATCAACTGTTTGGTTACCGACATTCTTCAAAATATCTTCTTTTGTGTTCAGCAGGAGAAAGAAACTCATTCAGGTTTGGAAAAACTTGAGGGTGAGTAAATGATGACACACTTTTCATTTTGGGTGAACTATTATTTTAATGTAAAATGTTAATGTTTTAATTTTAATCTAGGGAATTTTAATGTTTGGTTTTAGCCTGTGCTTGCTGTCCTGCTGTTGATTTTAAGAAAGCTTTTAAGATAAATTACTTAGTGTAAATGCTATTGAGTCCAAGTGCAATTTGAATAAAAGACCCACTGTTTACAAGTATATAAGTGGTATTAACATGATTTAAACTGACATGTGTTTCTGTTCTATAAAACAGGTCTTAAGTTTTTAGGGTGAAAAAGATTACAATGCAATTAATTCCAATAGCATTTAAGAGTACAAATAGTTTTAAGCATATTAATCACAGACAGTTATTGTTATGAGGGGGTCCTTGGAAATTTTTCTCCGCTCTAAGGGGTCCCTGGTCCCAAAAAGTTTGAGAACCCCTGGTCTATAGTAATGTCTGTAGTTCAGAGGTGTTTATTCCTCTTCATGCAGAGTTTATCTCCAACATTGATCCTAATGATCTTGATTAGCAGCTTCAGTGTGTTTAATTACAGCTGGAGATAAACTCGGCTGGAAGAACACACATAGTGTAATGTTGATTTAATGACATTACTTTTGATTTTTTGTTGAAATCTCACCATAGTATCTGAGAAATTAAAATAGTTTTATCAGTGTATACATTTTTTCACAAAAAACAGATTTAACTGACTCTGAAAAGTCACAAACTCTTTCAGAAAGTGTTTCAGAGAGATGCAGCACTCTTGAAATTGCTCAGATATTGGAGCGTGATCACAGAACCATCAAACGTTTTGTAACAAATACTCAACAGAGTCACAAGAAACTTGTTGAGAGAAAAATAAACGCATATTAACTGCCAAAGATTTGAGAAGAATGAAACGTGAATCTACCAGGAACCCATGATCCTCCAGTGCCGTCATATTGCAGAACTGAACCCACTGGAGTGGCCAGAAGCACAAGGTGTTCAGTGCTCAGAGACATGGCCACGGTGAGGACGGCTGAATCCCACCACCACTGAACAACAAACATAAGCTGAAACGTTAAGACTGGGCCAGGAAATATCTGAAGACAGATTTTTGAAAGGTTTTATGGACTGATGAGATGACTTTTGATGATGAGAGACTCTTGAGGGACCAGATGGATGGGCCGTGGCTGGGTCAGTGATGGCACAGAGCTCCACTGACTCAGGTGGAGGTGGGGTGATGGTGTGGGCTGGTATTATTAAACATCAGATAGTTGGACCTTTTCGGGTTGAAGACGGACTCAAAATGAACTCCAACACCCACTGCCAGTGTTTCCACTGTGTGGCTAGCCAGTAAAGGCCTTAAAGATGACAGAATAATGACATGGCCCCTTCCTCGCCTGATTTAAACCCTACTGAGAACTTGCCCTTCTTAAACGGGAGATTTACGGTGAAGGAAACACAGCTCTCTGAACAGTGTATGGGAGGCTGTGGAGCTGCTGCACAAAAAGCTGATCATCAACAGATCAAGAAACTGACAGACTCATGAATGGAAGGATTATACCTGTTATTGAAAAGAAGGGTGGCTATATTGGTCACTGATTATTTTTTTGTCAGAAATGTTTATTTGTAAATTGAGTGTTGTTTATTATTCTCACTTTAACAGATGAAAATAAACAAGTGAGATGGGAAAATTTTCATTTTGCTGCATAATAATTGTGCACACTAAGAGTTGCCTAATAATTGTGCACACATAGATATTCTCCTAAGAAAGCCAAAATCTCACTTTTACTTCCTTAAATACTCAGGATTGAGGTTTATTAACATTTTGGATAGACGCAAAAAAAGACGCGAGTGATTAACGCATAAAACAACAACATAATTTACCACTTAATTTACAAAATATTAATCTCTAACGCGCGTTCACGCAACAACGTCTGCTCTCACACGCATACACGTCGTGGTGCTCTCGTGAACGCGCGTCTCTTTCTCTCTCTCTCTCTCTCTTTCTCTCTCTCTCTCTCTCTCTCTCTCTCTCTCTCTCTCTCTCTCTCTCTCTCATCACAAATAGAAAGTGAAAGTAAATTCTCCTGTCGCCATTTTAAGCAGGAAAAATACGAATACGATACGGAAAAAATAGAGCATTAAAGTGTTTATCAAAGCTTAAGAAGGAATATCCATGTATCTTTATAATGTTAAAGCTGGAGGATTTGAGATCCTGTATCTTGTAAAAGTTTGATCAAGGTGAGTGTTCATGTGTGACTTCCTCATTTTAATATGAATCTCTGGAGGACATTTCGCGTTTCTCGGTGTCCGTTATTTTTCATAAATTCTAAATCTAACGGTCGACTTGTTATGTTTGTGTGTGTTTGTGTAACGCAGTCACGTGATCCTTTTTCGCACACACTCCAGACATGTTCAGCTAAATTATGAAGGTTGTTTAATTTAATATTGTGTGTGAATGTTTCTTCATTCAGAGTCAGTGGAGGAGATCAAACTCATCAGATTCTCCTGCATCTTCATCATGGCTGATTCACAAGGATCCAGAGATGGAGATTTTTCTCCAGGATGCAGGTACTTTCAACAAACACTGTGAGGGTGATTCCGTGAAATCGGTGCCTTTTGTGTCCCTAACAAATGATCATTTCTAAAGTTGCTTTAACAACAAATAAATGTGTAATTTAAAAAAAACTTAATGTTTCTATAGATCATATGCATCAATATAAGACCAAGTAAATAAAATAAAATATAATTTAAAATAATTAAAAACACATATTATATGCTATGGGTAAGGATTTTAGCCTGTCCCTCGCTATGGTTGTTCTTTTTCAACAGAACTTCTCATTTGTAAAATGTTGGTAAAATTATACAATTTTTACAGTTATATATTGTCTTAAGTGTAATCTCATTGTTAAGCAATGGTTTTGACATACATAGATATATTTTCTTAGAAATATAAGTAATTTTATCATTGTCCTCTAATTGCATATCACCAAAAACTAATAATGGTACAAACCAGAAGTGACATCATTTCAAGGAAGTGACATCATTTAGATGAAGTGGATTCCACAGTGTAAGCAAGGATACAGTAACATTTATTCATTTAGCTGACGCTTTTATCCAAAGCGACTTACAATTGCTATATTTCAGAGGTCGCACGCCTCTGGAGCAACTAGGGGTTCAGTGTCTTGCTCAGGGACACATTGGTGTCTCACAGTGGATTCGAACCCGCGTCTCTCACACCAAAGACATATGTCTTATCCACTGCGCCATCACCACCTCACCACCATCAACTTTTGTATAGCATTTTAAATGATTATTTTATTATATGACAAGATTAAAACTTAATCAAGTCCTCATCCACATGTTTTCTGCTCAGTTTCCCGAGGCTTCTACACTCCTCATGTCTGATCGCTTCTCAAGACGGACACTGACTATCACATGAGCAGAAGACAGCGCTTTCAATAGTAAAGTCTCTGGTTAAACGCTCTCAAACCATTGATACAGTGATGCACGGTCATGAGAAACTCAGAAACAGCAGATCATTTAACATTGTGATGTACAGGCCATGAAAAACCAGGAAAATAAGTCAATTAAAAACTTAAAATTATGAAATTATTCTAGCAAAATATGGAATAGTTTTGCTCAGTTATGCTCAGCTCTAAGTTTTATCAGCATATTGCACTCTTTGTTATATAGCATCCTACTAGTTGAAGTCTTACGTACACCTTGCAGAAAATGTTAAATAAAATAATAACAATTTCCATCAATCGTCCTGTTCAAAAGTTTACACCCCCGACTCTTAATGAATCGTGTCTCCTTGAGCATCAGTGAATGTTTGCAGCTTTTCATCATCCAGGTGAAAATACAGTAATAAGAATTGAGAATCAAGCACATGTAAACTGGATCTGTTGTGTAAATTCAGTTATTATTATCCCTTGTGGTCTATATGTAAACAAACATCATGTGACTTAAACTGTATAGGGCCTATATTTAAAGGTATATGTGTAGTTTTTTAAGTATTTTATTAGCTAAAATCAATGTCTTTATTCATAAATATGTCCTCATTGGTGTAAAATGACCTCTGCCAATAATCTGACCTATCCTCATAAGCGAAGAATTTCTTATCTTTAATGACATTGGACGAGTAAGTCCATGAAGACTTCCATGTCGTTCCGCCATCTTGAAAAACTATAATAGCAGAGAGGGACAAAAAGCACTAGCCAATCAGTGTTTGCACTACCTAAACGTGTTTCCACAACGCGTTTTCGTTCAGAGCCAGCGTCACGTGACTGAAACCAGCTGAAGCAGACGGAGATCAGTGAGAGGCGTGTGTCACTGTCCCGGCACATATGAAAGACTGCACTGTACGGTCCTTCATAATGCAGGAACATACTTAGTTAAAAACCTGTCAAACAGCGCCCGATTACTAGCCTGGATGCCAGCCCGAACCCCGCCCACAACATTTTTTGGTCGGGAAGTTCGGTCTGGACTCGATCCATTGAGGAGTAATTATGATCGGTTCAGAAATCGTCGGGCCAATCAAATTGCCAGGGTGGGCTTTATACGATGATGGACAGATGATCTGCAGTTGCGTAATCATCACGTCATCAAAGAGCGCTTGGGTTGAACTGGTTTACAACAAAGATGACTGCAGCTGGAGAATTGAGATGTATCGATTCCGCTATCGCGTGTGTTGTTAAAGAAATCGACAGCGCATTAATTTTAAAAGACGAACAGAGAACTGCAATCAAGGCATTTGTCGATCGTCAAGATGTGTTTGCCGTCCTTCCTACAGGACTCGGCAAAAGGTTAATTTATTAGCTGGCTCCGATGGTCGCTAAGAAGATGGGACGCAATGAAAACCCTGTGGTCATTATGGTTTCTCCTTTGGTCGCACTCATGGAAGACCAAGTAAAAGAAGCTCTGATTGGTTGTAGGTCTATCCAATTGAGTGCAGAGTTTTTTTTTTTTCCTGGTTCAGTTAAGACACGCCTCATAATCAAAGCCCTATGGAGCAGTATCAGACTCACACTCTGACTAGAATATGAGTATGACGAAGTCAGGCTACCCGATTACTGGACTTTATCTAAATTGCGTCTGATTGTGCAAATTCTGTCAAATACACTCAGGGTTTACATAAACACAGTTGGTTATGTCTAAAGTGAAAGTAATCAGTTGCTTCTGTCACTTTGTTAGAAGCGGGAGTACAGCCTATAGTATACATGGAGAGTTAAAGGGATAGTTGCCCAAACATGATATTATTTACTCTCTCATTTCTTTCTTCAGCTGAACACAAAATAGGATATTTTGAAGAATGTGGGTAACCAAACAGTTGCAGGTCTGCATTGACTTCCAATTGGGGGGGGGGGGGGGACTATGGAAAGCAATGGGGTCTATCAACTGTTTGGTTACACACATTCAACAAAATATCTTCTTTGTGTTCAGCAGAAGAAAGAAACTGATACATGGAGAGAGTAAATAATATCATGTTTGGGTGAACTATCCCTTTAACTCTCCATGTATACTATAGGTGCACAGGGGCGCTGCTGAGCACACACACTTCAGAGTGTTAACATGATGAATGGGACGGTCTACGGACTCGTAGACAATTTAAGTCCACGAGACCGAAAGTGGGACAGGGACAGAAACTGTAGAATCCGACACGGCCGCCTTGCCGTCGCCAGTTTCAGACACATGTCAGCATGACTCAGAGCAAGGCGGACCGCATTTATAACCAGCATGCATCATATTTTCCCCTTTGCTCTTGTTTCCACGTTCTGCACTTGCTTTTCCAAATGTTTGACGAGAAAATGAAGTCGATCAGGAGAAAGCAAGAAAGAAGAATGCTTGGCCTCTTAGGGCTTATATAATATTAATGTTAAATTAGAATTAAAATGATGGATGAGTGTCTGTGAACCATTAAAAATACTGTAATAACCAAATTGGACCAGAGGCAGAGAAGAGCACACCAGAATAAGCAGTAACACACAGTTCATTATTGTTAAAAACACAGCACAATCCTTCTATCTGTGGTTCTGTAAGCAACAAAAGGGGTGAGAGTTGTTTTAAACCCTTGTTGGATTTCAGAATCAGAATCAGAATCAGAAAGAGCTTTATTGCCAAGTGTGCTTGCACACACAAGGAATTTGTTTTGGTACTGAGGCTTCCAGTGGACGTATACAGATACAAATACAACAAGAAACATAATACTACAAATTATAAGAATAAAAAATAAAAATATAAATATATGAGAATAAAAAGTATCACAGTTGGGTTTAGTCAGAGTAGACATTTTCAGATTTACAGATTATGAACTATGAACATATTTACAGTGTTTTGAATATTATAAATAAAAAAATCTACATATAAGTATCACCTGAGTTGTAGGATATTGCACTAAACAGTGGGAGTATTGCACTTAAGGCATATGCCTTGGGAGGTGTGTTAACTGTTCAGGAGGGAAATGGCCTGTGGGAAGAAACTGTTCCTGTGCCGAGATGTTCTTGTGGCCAGTGATCTGAGTCGCCGTCTTGACGGTAACAGTTCAAACAGGTGGTGTCCAGGGTGAGTGGAGTCTGTGATGATTTTACCTGCTCTCTACCTGATTTTACCTGCTCTCTCTATTTGGAAGCAGAAGAAGGTCCTTGTTAGAAGAGAAAGTGCACTCATCAGTCAAGCCCTTAGAAAAGGCGCAGTCGCTCTGGCCAACCTCGCAGAATCCCGATCCAGAAGTTTTACCTAGAGTTGTTGCGTTACATAAAATACTCAAATGGTTCCAACAGATTTTGCTGTGGTACTGAAATTGGTACAGAGAACAAGTTAACCATTAAAAAAATGTATAAACAAAAATAATAATACATTATTTGTCTTAAGACTTTTGTCATTTTAATATTAGGTAGTTTCTCACAATCAGATTCTCAGTCCATGATAGAATGAATGGGCCGACTAAATGATGCATAATAAAGCATTTTAATTATTTTTGATTGCTAATTATTTATGATTGCTTTTAAACGTAAAAATATAAAAATATTATTCTTTGTGTCTTTGGAAAATAATTGAGGTGATCACATGTGTGGATGATTCTTAAATTTCCAGGATGGCTCGACTTAAGAGTCACAGTTTTAATACCTTAAGTTAGAATTAAGTTAAAATGAGAATCCCGATTATTTTAGTGTTTCAGACAGAGATCACGATTCTGAACAGACAACTTAACTTAACATGTAATTTACTAGAGGTTCTGACAAAATGATAATTTTTGCAGTTGATTTAAAATGTTTAATCTGAATGAAAAAAAGTTTGAATGAACACTAAAAAAATGTGTTCACTCAACTTACATTTTTTAGTTATCTTTTTGCTTTGACTCCGTTAAGTTGTATTTACTTAATCTACTAAGTATTTTCAACTTAAAAATTTTAGTTGACATAGTTAAAATAGTTGACACAACAACTTATTTTAAGTAACCTGGACTTGTAAAGTTTAGTTGAAATACAATAACTTACATTTTCTAGTTATCTGTACAAAGATGTATGTTCATTGGACTCAATTTGGCATATTTTCTCAACTTGCAATGGCACATTCATCCAAATAAATAACTGATTTTTTAAAAAACGATTCTATTGTCCCTTACAAATTAGTGATGTGTCGTTCATGAACGATTCGTTCATTTTGAACGAATCTTTAATATGACTCGGGACTACAGAGTTGTCTCAGAGAGTGATTCGTTCATTTTGTGTTGACCGCGCATGTGCGCAACATCGCATAAGGTACATAAAGTCATGACAGTAAATATATTAGTTCATCTTTCGCGAGTCTCAAGTCTTCGGGTTCGGGTTCGGGATGGGTCCGAGTGTTTCGTTCTTCCTGTCAGTCCCATAGACACTATGCTGTCAGTACCGGAAAGAGAAATGATTAGTTCATCTCTTCGGTTTCGAGTCGTTCGTTCTTCAAGTCAGTCAGACTCACAAACCCATAGCACTATGCAGAGACAGAAATGATTATCATCTTTCGAGTCGGAGTCCTTCGTTCTTTTGTCACATGACAACTGGTATCTCGCATCAAATAAAACATTAGATTCGTATTATTGACTGCGTCTGAATGTATATTGTTTTATATGTTATATGAGATGAACTAACAGACTGCAATAGCTTGAACTTAAGACCCAATTAATAAATTAACATTTCGGTTTCTTATAATTTGGCTTTGGCTGCATTACCCTATAGTTTATTTTTATTTATTTATTTCAAATTGAATCAACATTTTCTTTTAAGTAGACTACTAGATGTTTTGGGCTATTTAACGTGACATTTAATTATATTCTGCTGAAATGAACGAAATGAACAAAATGACTCGAAAAAAAAGATTCGTTCATTTTGCTGAACGAGACTCAAAGATCCGAGTCAGTAAAATGATCCGAACTTCCCACTACTATTACAAATCAATAAATGTTAAGGGGAACATATTCATATTCATTACCATATTCAAAGGATTAATATGAATGTTTTCTTTTTTAGAACTTTTGAACTGTAAAATACAGCTAATAGCTAACACTTCTCTTAGTGTTCTCTGAATATTTGTAAATACAAACTAAAAACTACATTATATAGAATACAGAAATTACAGAAAAATAATTTCATTTAAAAATAAAACAATACTTAATCTGTCAAATATAATGGTGTCAGTTCACACAAAAATGTAAATACCATTGTTAATTGGTCACTCTCATTCCATCCAATACCTGTTAAGATTTGCCTTTGTTGGAAGACAAATGATACTTTACTACCCATCCTAAATAGTAGGGCTGAACAATATGACCATAATCTTATTTCAGGGTAAGAGACATTTTAATAAATGCATATCAAGAGATTTGTAGAGAAACTACAATTTAGATACTGTCAAATTTAATAAGATGATTGACAGGCCAGTTTAAACGGTGACTCGATGGTCCCATCTGAGCAACAGAGCTGTCCATTAAAGATGCAGTTATGACATACATCCCAAAGCTTGACTAACTACTCTTCTGCTGCACGCAGATGCATTCATTAACATTATGCTTTTAGACTAGAGCACCTAAATTTAGCGATTTGTATGGACACAGCTTGAATGAAAAACACAGCGATGGTGAAAGGGTTGCTATAGTTACATAATCTCCCACAATAAACTAAACGTACGTTAACTGACCAGTCTTTTAAACGAGTTCGACATTTAAGTAGTAAAACAGCTGTACAACAACTTTTCAGTTATGGAGCATCCAGCTCGAACACCGGAGGATTCAGATAATCCTGCCGCACCACTAACAGTTTTACATTAAATTACATTATATTTGTCAGCTCGTTGTTATCGTACTCACGCGTCGACGGTGCTTTGCCTGAATGGTGATTAGACTCGCTGATTTTGGCGTAAAGAACTTGAACATGACAGAGAAAAACAATGAAAGCGCATTATTTTTCAGACACAAATTTGTACTTGTACTAAAACCAATATCTTGTGCACAAAAAATGTCTCAATGTAGATTTTGGTGAGCTTAATAGGTACGTTTACCCTAAATTACTGTTTTATCACTTTACTCATTCGGATGCTCCTTTCCTAGTAAAAATAAAATAAATATCAAACCTAGCAAAAATATATTTAAGACACATTTATTTTATACTTATACTTCAAATACATTTACATGTTTATTGACACATTACCTAAGACTTATATTTAATTTATAATTAAACTTTATTTGGCGCATTTCTTTAGTACACAATGCAATTTTTTTTTATATTAAGGCGAGACACTACAGGTGAATAGGGTAATTTTTTTAACTATCAGATATCACCATGAAACTTTGCCAGTTGATTACCTACATTAAGATGAGAAAAAAATGTATTACAAGTTTTCTGTAATTTAATGTTTAAATATGCAAATGAGGCATTGTCTAATTAAATATGCGCTATTTTGCATATATTTTAAAAAACGAAATCTGAGTATTGGACAAAGCCAGGTTCAAAATTATTTTTTCATTGTGTTCACATATTAGATGGGGAAAAAATTACAGAGGGATTTATGGATATCTACTTTTGTTATCCTGTAAATCAGAATATACTGCCAATAGCCTTAAAAAAATGATTTTCGCCATGTTTTTGGGAATAAAAGGTTATATAAATCAGGCTAGGAATAATATATTTACAAATCCCTCTGTAAATGTCTTCATAATATAACTAGGTACAAGACTGGAAAGTTTGGTGTATATAGGTGCTACTGAACTGGAGATTTCGGACTTGGAGTATGAGAGAAAAGACATTTTGAGAAAACGTGCTTTAAAGATTTAGCATCAGCCAATGAGATTGCGCATTTAGAGTAAAATCCCCCCTTTTACTTTCGCGATTGGTTGCTGATAAAAAGGAAATGACCATATTTGGATCCGGCAGTCTTGTTCAGGAGAGAGAGAGCTTTCTAACGGTGTGTGTGATGACAGGGTGCAGATCGCGATCGCGGAGCAGAGGGATGATTTATAACGACAACTTTTGATGAATTTATGAGAAATCTACAGACGCAAACAGACAAAGTGTAGTAAAATAAAGACCTAAATGTGTATTTCGGACTTTTTTTCACCACAAGTCTGAAAGAAGACATGTTATTGAAGACAAATATCCCAAAATCTCAAAATTGACCAGTGAAAAAAAAACGATGTTTTTGCCTGCCGTGTCTCGCCTTAAGACAAATATTGTTTTTTTAAATAGGCCTATCACTATTAATAAAGTGTACCTAAAGTATACTTTCAATAGTTTCACTTTAGTAATCAAATACACTTAACCTCAGCACTACTAGAGTGCATTAAGTACAACATTTGTTGTTCTTATTGACTTTAAGTATATAATTTAGGATACCAAAGTACAATTCCAGGGTATTTATATTGAGTACATAAATATGTAAATGTCTTTGTAGTAAACTTAGCATAAAATAAATGTTTCAAATACATTGTTGTATTTTTTTTTTCACTAGGGTTTTCATGTGTTTGAGTTTTAAACTAGCTGACAACATTGACATCAACATTAAATATGTGCTAATACGCTAATCGCGATTAGCATCTTACTATAATCAAAGGTGTGCTTTGATGAAGCACACCTTTACTGTCAATGGTACACACACAGCTGCAGGTTGTAGTACGTCCATTATCCATTTATAAAACTATCGTGTGTACACAGAACATTTCTGGGAAGTTAATGAACTCCATTAACACAAAATTAGTTTATCTGCATTATATATTCTACCTTGAACTATATTAACACTCTCATCCACTTATTTTAATGTAATACCTAAACGTTTAAATATATATTAATTGATCTGTTTCTCTAAAATGATAGTGGATAATATATAGGACATGATGAACACGAAACATAACTTTACGTAATAGGGAATGTGAAGGTACGTCACGCAGTGTTGCATTATGGGACATGGGCGCCATCTTTACAGGCACGATCTCTGTTTACCTTTGGTATAATAGTGGGTGTGTTTGGCTAAAGCGAGGTAAAGTTGAAGAAGAACGGAAGAAATTGAAATGTTTAAAGAAAAAGACAATGGACCCTACCGGGAGAAACTAAATGCCACTGACAAAAAGCGTTATTTGGACAAACTGTCCGCGATAAACAACGTTGATACATATGATTTAATTTTGGTGTTCGTTTTAGTAGCCTATGCAAAGTTGATTACCATTGTACATAATGTTCTAGCTATTTGACCTGAGAAGCAGCTCTCATAGTATTCCGGTATTCCGTTGTTCATTTTCCTCCCTGAACGATTGTGTGCCATCTATGGCAGTTCAGGATCGAGCAGCACTGACCAACCATATCATATGTTTCAACCATATGTTTCAGTTCTCATTCTCCTTGATCTTTCTGCTGCCTTCGACACTGTGAATCATCAGATCCTTCTGTCCACCCTCTCATCACTGGGAATCAAAGGAACTTCCCTCCACTGGTTTGAGTCCTATCTCACAGGTAGGTCCTTCAGGGTTGCATGGAGAGGCGAGGTATCCAAAGCACATCAACTGAACACAGGGGTTCCTCAGGGTTCGGTTCTTGGACCGCTCCTTTTCTCCATTTACACCACATCACTGGGACCCATCATACAGGCACATGGTTTCTCTTACCATTGCTATGCTGATGACACCCAGCTACCTCTCATTTCAACCAGATGATCCCACAGTACCTGCACATATCTCAAGGATCGGCATGGATGAAGGAACATCACCTGCAGCTCAACCTGGCAAAGACTGAGCTTCTCGTCCTCCCTGCCAATCCGTCTCTACAGCACGACTTCACTATCCAGCTAGAGTCATCCTCAATCACCCCATCAAGGTCGGTCAGAAATCTTGGAGTAATATTTGATGACCAGCTGTCCTTCACAGACCACATTACAAAGACAGCTCGATCATGCAGGTTCGCAATGCATAACATCTGGAAGATCAGGCCTTTCCTAACTGAGCATGCAACACAACTTCTCGTCCAGGCCCTGGTTATTTCTAGACTTGATTACTGCAATGCTCTTCTGGCTGGACTTCCATCATGTGTAACTAAACCTTTACAAATGATCCAGAATGCTGCTGCTCGTCTTGTGTTCAACGAGCCCAAAAGGGCCCACGTCACTCCGCTGTTCATCTCACTGCATTGGCTACCACTCGCTGCTCGCATCAAATTCAAGGCGCTGACGTTCCTAAATAAAAAAAAAAATAAAAAACCTTCCCTTCTCCTTTAAATCCTCCATTTTCTGTTTTTTGCTACTCTGAGCAATGCCTGAACTTCGTATTTTGAGCACTTCTTGCCTTGTTCCTGCCTCTTCACAATGACTCGCTTGCTTTAGTCCTCAGTTGTAAGTCGCTTTGGATAAAAGTGTCTGCTAAATGACTAAATGTAAATGTAAATATCGACGTTTATTAAAATCTCGACAGAAAATCCAATCACAGCCTCCAACACACAAATTCAAATACAGCGGGATAGGGCGCGATCCTGTAAATATTAGTGATGGGTCGTTGGCGAATGAGATGAGTCGTCACACTCTTGTAGGTGAACGACGGGAGCTGGCTCGCATATCTGAAGAGCCGACTCTATTTTAAAAAATACAGCCTATAGAAATTAAATCATTATGCAATAATGAAATAATGAATGAATTTTATTTTATTTAAAATAATTTATTAATTCAAAGAACAAAAAAATTATTATATAGGCCTAAAGGTGCACACATTCGTTTCGACTGTCTGATCAGCCTCACATTCTGTTCCTGTCAATCATACACGAGGTGTCAACCAATTATAAAGTATGAGGAAGAGGCCGAGCCATCACACACACACACACACACACACACACACACACACACACACACAGTGTCAAACTCGGAGGAGAGTAGAGGAAAAACAGCTGTGAAAACAAAACAAAAGCAGGAAAATGAGTCGGAAGCACAGCAGCATTTGGAATCATTTGAATGATGTAGACAATGTTAAAGCACAGTGTAGAATTTGCCAAAACAAAATCTCACATAAAGCCGTTTTACGCACAACCTACACCGGCATATGCGAACTGTGCACCCAACTGTGAAGCTAGCGGAGCTTCGAGAAACTAGCGGTCCCACTAGTGATGGTGGTGGAGCGACTGGAGCCAGCACCTCACGTGGAGATGTATCCACTCAGTCAAGTAGGCCTAATCCGCGACCCACAGCAACTCAGTCTTGTATAATGGACCAGTTTATGCAAAAGTCTTCTTTTTTCGTAACAAATCAATGCATTTTTAGAGACATTGTGAGTATGATTTCATTTAATAATTTAATTAGAATTGTTTTCACATCTATCATAGTCAAAACATTATTTTTTTTAAAGAGCCATTTGTGAGCCAAAAGAGAAACATTTTTCAGTCTCTATAGGCAATGTGAAGGTGACGTCACGCCGTGTTGCATTATGGGTCCGCCGCCATATTTACTAGTGATGGGCATTCCGGCTCTTTTTCGTGAGCCGGCTCGTTTGACTCAGCTCACTGAAAAGAGCCGGCTCACGAAAAAGAGCCGGAATGCCCATCACTAGTAAATATGGCGGCGGACCCATAATGCAACACAGCGTGACGTCACCTTCACATTGCCTATAGAAACTGAAAAATGTTTCTCTTACCTGATATGCCAATGTTTGCAGGACCTCACACATCCAGTCCAACCTTCCTCTTTGTTCACATTTCAGCTTCTGTTCTCCTCGTGGGTTCGAATCCACTGTGAGACACCAATGTGTCCCTGAGCAAGACACTTAACCCCTAGTTGCTCCAGAGGCGTACGACCTCTGACATATATAGCCATTGTAAGTCGCTTTGGATAAAAGCGTCTGTAAATTGTAAACATAAATTTTGATTTTTGAAGTGATGTTTTGATCAAAATATCAAACAATGCTAAAATAATAACAAAATAATAATTAGAAATAATAATAATTCAAAGGTTATGTATTTCTTGAAGACATGACACTGATTCAACATACAGATTTTGTAAAAAAAAAAAAAAAAAAAAAAAAAAACTTTTTCAACTGTTAAGCATTAAACGTTACACTTTTTGATTGTAAGTCGCTTTGGATAAAAGCGTCTGTAAATTGTAAACATAAATTTTGATTTTTGAAGTGATGTTTTGATCAAAATATCAAACAATGCTAAAATAATAACAAAATAATAATTAGAAATAATAATAATTCAAAGGTTATGTATTTCTTGAAGACATGACACTGATTCAACATACAGATTTTGTAAAAAAAAAAAAAAAAAAAAAAAAAAACTTTTTCAACTGTTAAGCATTAAACGTTACACTTTAATGCAGCGTGTAGCGTGTAGCGTATAGAAGTTCTATATTTATATAGAAGTGTAGAGTCACCTTGCTTTGCTATTCCTTCAAACACACATTGATACTTCTTCTTTAGGCCACATTTCAGCTGATAAATGAGGAACAGCTCATCTAAACACAGGAACAGAAAACAGATAGTTTTAGTCTTAATTGTCTCTCCTACATTTATAAGAGACAATCAGACAGATGATCATGAGTCTCTTACCTTCTAGAGCATCAGCAGCTTCATCTTGCTTCATCTCTCTCAGGTAATGTAGTGTGAGATCAAGAGCTGCTGCTTTGATACTGCATCTATTCTCATTAAAGTCCTTCACAAAGTGTTGTGTGTTCTCATTTTGTAATATTTTCTTAAACTTTTCCAGTTCATGCTTCAGAAATATGGTTATTTTGCTCTCAATATCCTACAAACAAAGCAAATAAAATAAGAGACAGAACACCACAATTTAACCAGATCCACATCCATATTTGGTCAAAACTATGCATTCAGTAATTACAAATATTTGTTAAAGAAACCAGTTAAAAACCAAACACGTCAATCAGCTGCCATTTAACATAAAATATACAAAAACAACACTTGTCTTTTTACATTTTGATTATTATTTTATGGGTTCTTAAAATGTCTATTCTATTATTTTTGCAAAAAAGTTCAGTAAACTATTTGTTTGTTATAGATATAAACATGTATGAAAATGTGTTTTTCTACCTGGAAGATCCTTAGGAGATTGTCTTTGAAATTCTCGTTGTTAGAACTCTAAACGCTACACTTCTATATAAATAATTTCTGACCAAGAATTTATTTGTGTTAAACTGGGCTTAATTAAACATGAAACCTGCAGTATCTCCTGTAGTAAAGTGTTTTATCGTTCTGCTCTTTGTGTCATTAGTGTAAGATCAGGCTCACATGTGTCCAGCTCTGTGTCTGTGAAGAGTGACCAGTCAAAAGATGAAGGACCAAAATTCAGTGAGAGAAAACCATCAACTAACAAAAGGTATTTCATTTGTTTCTTATTTTTTTATTTCTACACATTGACTGTTAGAAAATATTTTAGCAAATATCCTGAAACTTTATCGTTCAAACATCGTTCCAATTTACAATCAGCAAAAAGATTGAAAGTATTTGATTTGAATTATATTTTTTGTGATACCCATTAGGGCTCTGCGATATGGCCCAAAAAACAAACAAAAAAAAACACGTCGATATTTTTTGGCTGAATGGCAATGTGGTTTATATCTCAATATTTTCTCTATAAAAGTTGTATTTATTTTAAAAACATGCTATTTTACATTCTGCCCAGTGTTGTCTTGCAAACAATGTTCATATTAAAGGCAATGAAAACAAATATAGTGAATGTTACCATGTAGGCTGTGCAACATTATGTGCAAAAAAAATTTAAAACCACATTACACTACATTAACATTGTTACAACTTTACAATAAAAAAAAAAAAAAAAAAGCTTTTTAAAGCAGACATTAAATTCACTAAACTTAAAAATAAATAAAAACAAAAGTACTAAATGTTCACAGGAAAGAGGAACACACATTCACTCATCTGAGCTTAGTAATTATATTAGCCTAGATTTGATTACCATATTTCAATTCTGCTATTATAAAAATCCACTTACTTGTAGGTTTGAAATTCTACATATGGCACATTTAATGTCCAAAAAACAATATTTTAGCAAAATGTAGCACTATTTTTAGCTGTGCTCCTGTTCTATTGCGCTCTGTCTGTTTGGTGCACGGCTGCGCTCGTTCAGTGAAGTCTGAAGTTTAGCAGAGACTCGCATGGCTCGTCCACTCCTGACAGAAAAATGGACATAATTGCATGAATTTCTAGCATTTACAGATGGAGAATATACCTGTGCAATGTAAGTTATTCACTGAGGAAAACACCACATGGCAAACGCATTAAACAGCACATATAACAGCTGTCTGATTATATATGATTTTTGGCCATACTCAAGCAGCCCTACATTAAACCATTTCAAATGAGAGTGAAGTATTTCATGTAGTAAAGTGTTTTATCGTTCTGCTCTTTGTGTCATTAGTGTAAGATCAGGCTCACATGTGTCCAGCTCTGTGTCTGTGAAGAGTGACCGCTCAAAATATGATGGACCAACATTCAGTGAGAGAAAACCATCAACTAACAAAAGGTATTTCATCACACATAGACTGTTAGAAAATATTTCAGAAAATATTTATCATAAAACTTTGTTCAAATATATTTCCAAATAACAAACAGCAGTGCTATAAAAACCCAAAGGGAGCATCAGCAAAAAGATTGTCATTTTTATTTGAATAATAATTCTATTTTTTGTAATATGCATTTATTTGAGTCTGCTTACATAACTGCTGCACAACATATCAAAATACCTATTGTCAATGCAGAATTCACTATATGTTTATACTTAAATAGATCCTATACTTTAACTGTGAAAACTTAAATTGCTAATGTTTTCTTGTTCTTTGGTAAAAATAATAATACAATTTTGCCTGAAAATGCAATATTTTATTTTATTGGCTAACAGGCTTCAATGTGAGACATTAGACTCAGACGTTCAGACTCACAGGAACAACGAGAATTTCAAAGACAATCTCCTAAGGATCTTCCAGGTAGAAAAACACATTTTCATACATGTTTATATCTATAACAAACAAATAGTTTACTGAACTTTTTTGCAAAAATAATAGAATAGACATTTTAAGAACCCATAAAATAATAATCAAAATGTAAAAAGACAAGTGTTGTTTTTGTATATTTTATGTTAAATGGCAGCTGATTGACGTGTTTGGTTTTTAACTGGTTTCTTTAACAAATATTTGTAATTACTGAATGCATAGTTTTGACCAAATATGGATGTGGATCTGGTTAAATTGTGGTGTTCTGTCTCTTATTTTATTTGCTTTGTTTGTAGGATATTGAGAGCAAAATAACCATATTTCTGAAGCATGAACTGGAAAAGTTTAAGAAAATATTACAAAATGAGAACACACAACACTTTGTGAAGGACTTTAATGAGAATAGATGCAGTATCAAAGCAGCAGCTCTTGATCTCACACTACATTACCTGAGAGAGATGAAGCAAGATGAAGCTGCTGATGCTCTAGAAGGTAAGAGACTCATGATCATCTGTCTGATTGTCTCTTATAAATGTAGGAGAGACAATTAAGACTAAAACTATCTGTTTTCTGTTCCTGTGTTTAGATGAGCTGTTCCTCATTTATCAGCTGAAATGTGGCCTAAAGAAGAAGTATCAATGTGTGTTTGAAGGAATAGCAAAGCAAGGTGACTCTACACTTCTGAATAACATCTACACAGATCTCTATATCACTCAGGGTGGCAGTGAACAGGTCAATACTGAACATGAGGTGAGACAGATTGAAGTTGCTTCCAGGCGTCATGAAGCACAAGAGATGCAGGTTGAATGCAAACATTTGTTTGAAGCACCTGAACAAGACGAGGAGATCCGAACTGTACTGACAAAAGGAGTCGCTGGCATCGGAAAATCAGTCTCTGTGCAAAAGTTTGTTCTGGACTGGGCTGAAGGAAAAGAAAATCAAGATATCAGCTTCATATTTCCTCTTCCATTCAGAGAGATGAACTTAAAGGAGAAAGAAAAACTGAGTTTAATGGAACTTATAACTACATTTTTCCCAGAGACAAAAGGACTGAACCTTACAAGAAGGAATCCATTCAAAGTCCTGTTCATCCTGGATGGACTGGACGAATGTCGCCTTCCTCTGAAGTTTGATTGTAATGAGATGTGGCGTGATGTATCGTCACCAGCCTCTCTGGATGTTCTCCTAACGAACCTCATGAAGGGAAATCTGCTTCCTTCTGCTCTCGTCTGGATCACCACCAGACCAGCAGCTGCCAGTAAGATTCCTCCTGACTGCATCGACCGGCTGACAGAGATACGAGGATTCAGCGACGCACAGAAGAAAGAGTACTTCAGAAAAAGATTTACAGATGAGAATCAGGCCAACACAATCATAGATAATGTTAAACAATCAAAGAGTCTCTTTATCATGTGCCACATCCCAGTCTTCTGCTGGATTTCAGCCACTGTTCTCCAGAACATTCTGGAGGAGAAAAGAAATAACGATGTGAAAAACACTCAGGCTGATGATATCTCTAAAACACAGCACGAATCAAACACTGAAGACACTCCCAAGACTCTGACACAAATGTACACACATTTTTTCCGCTTTCAGATCCAGCAGAGCCGCCGAAAGTATGATGGAGAATACACACCAGATGTTTCCTGGGATAAAGACGCCATCCTTTCACTGGGGAAACTGGCATTTCATCAGCTGGAAAGAAACAACGTGATCTTCTATGACACAGACCTGGAAGCCTGTGGTATTGACGTCTATAAGGCATCAGTGTACTCAGGCATGTGTACCCAGATCTTTAAGGAGGAAACAGGGATCATTCTTGGTACCATGTACTGCTTTGTTCACTTGAGCATTCAAGAGTTTATTGCAGCCCTTTATGCACATCTGGTTCTGGACATCAACAAGACAAGTGTGTTTGTTCATGAGTCTACAGAACAGGAAAAGAAAAATGAAACCATGATTGATTTTCTCAAGACTGCAGTGGACAAGGCGCTCGAGAGTGACAATGGACACCTGGACCTTTTCCTTCGCTTCCTCCTCGGTCTGTCACTCCAGTCCAATCGACGACTCTTACGAGGTCTGTTAACACAGCAAGACAGTAGTGACCAGAGCAACAAGAAGACAGTTCGACGACTCTTACGAGGTCTGTTCACACAGCGAGACATCAATGACCAGAGCAACAAGGAGATAGTTCAGTACATCAAGCAGAAATTAGAAGATAATCTTCCTGCAGAGAGATCCATCAATCTGTTCTACTGTCTGAATGAACTGAACGACCAAACTCTGGTGGATGAGATTCAGACCCACCTTAGCAAAGGAAGTCTCTCATCTGGTGACCTTTCACCTGCCCAGTGGTCTGCTTTGGTCTTTGTGTTGTTGACATCAGAGAAGGAGCTGGAGGAGTTTGAGCTTCAGAAATTCAAGAAATCAGACGAGTGTGTCATTAGATTATTGGCAGTCATCAAAGCCTCCAGAAGAGCTCTGTAAGTCACTTAATACATTATGTCATGTTTTAGTCTAATCCAGGGTATAACAGATTATTTAAAATACATGTATTATCAGTTGATACTTTATATCTCCCAAAAAAAATTATATTTTATATAATTTCATAAGTTTTAGTTCTGTAGTTTTAATTGTGGCAGACAAAACATATTGCAATGCAAGAGATAGATGATTGAGAGATACAAATAAACGTTTATCAAAAGCCTGTTGAATCATATCTGATATATACATTTTAGCATGTTTTTTTCAACAACAACAAAAAGTTGCTTTAATCTAATTGTAATATTGAAACATTTAATAACTATAAAGAAAATCTTAGGTTTCTTCTCTTGGGTTTACTTTAATCAGTAAAGATTACACAGCAAAAAAAAAAAAAGAAAAAAAAAAAAAAGAAGAGAAAATAACCACTGATATAGAATTAAACTGAAAGGCTGTTTACTTGCTAAAAATTATGAACTACCAATCAGATGACAGAAGGCATGTAGTAGATTTTCAGCAGATTTTTTTTCAGCCAAGTTTTGATCAAATTGATAATTTAGAGGTCTTAGACATTCATGTATCAAATATGATACATTAGGCTTTATACGGTTGAGTTACCAGAGGATTAAAGGGGAACTCCGGGCATTTTTAAGTTAATCTTGATCGTTATACCTTTGTGAGTAATGTCTATAGAAAAAAAAAAAAAGAACCGGATTGGTGCTTGCAACACGGAGCTGTTCCCGCAAATGCCCAGAGCTCCCCCTCAGCTAAAACGGCAGTTATGGGGGCATATACATAAAGAGTGTCTTTGTGCCTCATAACAGACACAAAATGCAATTAAAATGTCTGTCCAACATGAACAGGGCCCTTACATGTGAACAAGTTGCGTTTAGCAACTTAGCCATTGTTTAAATTCACCTAAATAGTGTTTACTATTAGCTACTAGACTACTAGCTGTAGTCTCGCGCTGAAGTCCCGTGGGAACTCAGTTGTAGCCGGAAAAAGGTAAATAGCAGTGTGCAGGTGGGAGTATATTATATATACAAATATAATTGAAGACATAGAAGCTAGTGAAATAAAGTTTTGCAAATAAGACTACAAAAAGATATTACTGCACATCTCTCCTCAAGCCGTGTGTGCCCAAATGGAAGGATAAATAAAGTTTACATTACCTCCACAGTGGTTGCACACGTCTTCGTCCACGGAATGGCTTTTTTCTTCAACCGGCCCACTGTGTTGTGTCTGTGTAGTCATCCTTGTCAAAGTGTTCGCTGCAAATGCGGTAATCTTTAGCGCGTAGTACTTGTATGGGAGTTTGCACATCAAGTTGAAGTACAACTACCCACAACGGCAAAATCTCGATGTCATGGAAAGGAAGACGATGAAAATTTAAGTTCTTGTATTTTCGTAATTCTGTTGCCACAATTCGGAACGGCACAAACGCGAACCATTTCTTCTTCACTTGTGAGCAACTCCGATCATCACTCTTCACACACTACGCTCCTCCCACGTGCACACTGTTTACTTTTTTCCGGCTACAACTGAGTTCCCACGGGACTTCAGCGCGAGACTACAGCTAGCCGTCTAAAACACTATTTAGGTGAATTTAAACAATGGCTAAGTTGCTAAAAGCATCTTGTTCACATGTAAGGGGCCTGTTAATGTTGGACAGACATTTTAATTGCATTTTGTGTCTGTTATGAGGCACAAAGACACTCTTTATGTATATGCCCCCATAACTGCCGTTTTAGCTGAGTGGGAGCTATGGGCATTTACGAGAACAGCTCCGTGTTGCAAGCACCAATCCGGTTCGTTTTTTTTTTCTATAGACATAACTCACAAAGGTATAACGATCAAGATTAACTTAAAAATTGCCCGGAGTTCTCCTTTAAGCACAACAGTATTGTTATCATACAACACACTGGTTTATAGTTATTTTCACTAACTTTCACTATGTAGTTCTCTTCAACTTCTGCTATAAAGCACATATGCTCTTGCATAACTTCATAAATCTTAACAAAAATATTTGTATTTAAAGGTACAATATGTAGGATTTTTTGCAGTAAAATATCCAAAAACCACTAGGCCAATGTTACATATTTTATTTAGTTGATTACTTACAATATCCCAAATGTTTCAAACTATTTGTAAATCATGAGAAAATTGCGATTTTAACCAAGGAAACGGGGCGTGTGAGCAGGGGTGAGAAGTCGCCAGTCAATGGCGTCATATCCGCATTACCCTCGGTTTCCGCCAGGTTTGACCTCGTACTGCCATAGTAACCATGGCGACACATGTTGACAACTGGGTTATGCCCGTTATGCCTAGCAGGACGCTGTTGTTGTTTTGTTCAAACATTATGGACCATGGCAAGCAGACTTTGAGACAAAAAGAGGACTAAAACGAAGATCAACATCTTTCGAGATGCCGAGAGCTGCCACGTCCGCGACTAACTTCGACTTGACAGAGACGCGAGTGTTGCATGTACTTTATTAGACAGGTGAGCAAATGTACATAAAACTAATCAATGTTATTTAGTTCAACATGATGAAATGTTAGAATATGATCTGTATGTTATTCTAATGTTGATCTAGCTTAACGTACTTAGTCTCATACAGCCAACACACAACCTAACTAACAACATTCAACACACTCAAATTTAGTGTGATAATGTAACTGTTAGAGCAAGTAGCTGCGCAAGAAACAGCGCTGCGTTACCTCAAGTTTAATTCGTCTAATAAACTGACCTGTGTGAGTATTAATTCAGCACTTGCGTGTAGTTCGGTAGAATGAAATGTCCCTATTCTTTTATATCCACAGGACTCACGTTTTGTGTGGCGCTGGTATACGTTTAGCAATCGCGCCCTGCTTCACACCACAGTCATGTTAAAAACATCAATGTATTCACTCATCCATAAAAGATCCATCAGCTTGATGACAAGATCCATAATTCAGCTTAATGTGGAATATACGTCATCAATATACGCCTTTGTTATTGTAAGAGGTTAGCGACCCATGGTGGCGAAAAATCCTGCATATTGTACCTTTAAGCATGTCTTATTTAATTGAGCAAATTATTGACTTTATCAAAATTAATATATAGAAAAGGATAGTTTTGTCAGTGTGTAGCTCATATATATATATATATATATATATATATATATATATATATATATATATATAAATAGAAAATAAAAGATAATGGAAATATATATTTTATATTTGTATATAAAAATGTTCCACCTAACTTTGTGATGTAATTTATTTCTCTTGCAGGCTAAATGATTGTGGCTTAACAGACAAAAGCTGTTCAGCTCTGGCTACTATTCTTGGATCAGATACCAATCTAAAAGAGCTGAACATGAACAATAATAAACTGCAGGATTCAGGAGGGAAGCTGCTCTGTACTGGACTGAAGAATATAAAGTGTAAATTGGAGATACTGAGGTAAGTTGTGTTACAACTAGGGCTGTCAATCGATTAAATTTAATATAATTAATTACATACTCTGTGATTAATTCATCTAAATTACTCGCATACATAATTTTTGCTGTTAAAGTATTTTAGATATTTCAATTCAAATGAATCAATGAATAATCAGCATTAGTGACATTAAAGTTCAAAAACTCTTTATTATTATTTGCCGTAACACCAAGGTAATTGTGATTGCTAACTGAAGTCCAGTGATCCCCTGTAAGGGAGATATATTCCACTCCCACCAATACATCTCCTTTTGTTTTGTTTTCAGTGTCGTACAGCTGCTGTATTTTTAACATAATGGTGTTTTGCGATGGTGGGTTATATGTTATGTCCGAAGAGGCAATTTGCAAAACCTCTGCTAACCCTCTGTTTTCTATCACTGAAACTGGTCTGCTGGACATTGCGATCCATTTAGCAAGGGAATTGCTCAGTCGGTCAAATACAGATTTGCTAAATTTGCGTTTCAGTGTTTGCTCCAGTGTGGTTTGAAGATGACGTTGACTGCTAGAGTTGGTATCACGGGACGTGCTAGGTCGTACCTCCGGATTAACGTTAACTCCTGAATGCTTTGCATTGATGTGGTATTTTAGAGTTGACGAACTCCGGTGATATGCAAATTCCTTGCTGCAGACAATGCAGATGACTTTATTTTTATCAACACTTCCATCAGGCCGTTTTTTATAAGTAAATGTTCCAATCAATGTTTCAGGCAGCGCGTTCTCATCTCCCTCCTTCATTTTACAGTCGAATGGTGGCTAGAACGGCTCCCAATCAAAGGTCAATACGGAATGGATTAATCTGCGTTATTTTTTTTAACGCGTTTTTTTTCTCAGATTAATTAAAGGGGTGGTTTACTGTTTTTTTTTCTTTGCATGATTGTGTTTATGGGGTGCAATATAACATGTCTTTGTGTTTTTTTTTTTTAAAGCCTTATTTTTCATTAATTTCACCTTTATTGTAAGCCGCTTTCTCCTCTGTCATTTGAACGACCGGTTGACTTCCTGATTCTATGAAATCACTCCCTCAGAAACAGGCAATGGGCTCAGATTGGTTAGTTGGGCCGGTGTGTTGCAATTGGCTAAACTGTGTAGTGTACATTGTCCGGAAACTTCACGCCTTGATGCGAAAGTTGCATGTGGTCAAATGTAAATAATGGTGTCAATACTGCCGTATCAGTTTGAGCCAGAATCAGACCCAGAAAGCGGCAATGAAGAGAGTCATGCAGAACCTCCCCAAACACGGCTCTTACAAAACGTTTTTTGAACTTTATACACGTTTGTCTTATACACACAAAATAGCATCGAACTAACTGGCTACTATAAACAAACAGCGTTGGCATTGGTTTATGTTCTTGATCAAATCGAAAAATTACGTCATAAAGTATGGAAAAAACATTTACAAAATTAGTATATAATTACAAATTCAGGTCTAAAATGTTTGTACGCGTTTGTCATTGACACAAAATAGCATAACTAAGTGGCTACTAAAGCCAGCGCTGGCATTTGTTTACGTCCTTGATATAAACTAAAACATTACGTCTGAAATTATACATGCAAATGCATTTAAAATGATTAAGTCTTACTTACAGGTTGTGGCCCAACAACTGCTGCCTCTGGTTTTAAAGTTGGAACTGCTTCATGCTTTAGTAACAGTTTGTTGTTGAATCCGGCATTACATTTGTGGAGATTCTGGAAGCTGTCTTCCATAAAATGTGCAGCACAGAGAGCAAAATTACGATTGTAATTTTCTTGAACATAATCAAACATAAATTGTAGCCATTGTTGACGAACTACAGCGTCTGTAGGGAGCCTGAACACAGAAGACCTGACAGCTGGGTGAAAATAACACACTTTCGACGGCATGGCTACTGCTCTCCACTATAACTCTTCCTCTTCAACAAAACCGCAGAAATATGGCCATGCCCCCTTTTTTGCATATTCCGGAGGGAGGGTTGATGTAAATTTATGGGTTAGATACGTATAAAACCCGGGAAGTATCTCGTTGTAGTCCCATTCGAGTTGTTTTTGTAGGCATTAAACTTCCTGATTTTTAAAAGACGATATCTCTGCTTACGTTGAACTTTCAGCGCAGCAACTTTGCAGATACTGTTCATGCACCAACAGCAACATTACACACTATTTAAAATGAAAAAAGTGAAATCGCAATCAATCACCCCTTTAATCTAAATTAACACGTTATTTTGACAGCTCTAATTGTAACATAAGATATTTTTAGATATTCTTTACTTTTAAATATACAGGTCCTTCTCAAAAAATTAGCATATTGTGATAAAGTTCATTATTTTCCATAATGTAATGATAAAAATGAAACTTTCATATATTTTAGATTCATTGCACACCAACTGAAATATTTCAGGTCTTTTAACGTTTTAATACTGATGATTTTGGCATACAACTCATGAAAACCCAAAATTCCTATCTCAAAAAATTAGCATATCATGAAAAGGTTCTCTAAACGAGCTATTAACCTAATCATCTGAATCAACTAATTAACTCTAAACACCTGCAAAATATTCCTGAGGCTTTTAAAAACTCCCAGCCTGTTTCATTACTCAAAACCGCAATCATGGGTAAGACTGCCGACCTGACTGCTGTCCAGAAGGCCATCATTGACACCCTCAAGCAAGAGGGTAAGACACAGAAAGAAATTGCTGAACAAATAGGCTGTTCCCAGAGTGCTGTATCAAGGCACCACAGTGGGAAGTCTGTGGGAAGGAAAAAGTGTGGCAAAAAACGCTGCACAACTAGAAGAAGTGACCGGACCCTGAGGAAGATTGTGGAGAAGGACCGATTCCAGACCTTGGGGGACCTGCGGAAGCAGTGGACTGAGTCTGGAGTAGAAACATCCAGAGCCACCGTGCACAGGTGTGTGCAGGAAATGGGCTACAGGTGCCGCATTCCCCAGGTCAAGCCACTTTTGAACCAGAAACAGCGGCAGAAGCGCCTGACCTGGGCTACAGAGAAGCAGCACTGGACTGTTGCTCAGTGGTCCAAAGTACTTTTTTCGGATGAAAGCAAATTTTGCATGTCATTCGGAAATCAAGGTGCCAGAGTCTGGAGGAAGACTGGGGAGAAGGAAATGCCAAAATGCCTGAAGTCCAGTGTCAAGTACCCACAGTCAGTGATGGTCTGGGGTGCCATATCAGCTGCTGGTGTTGGTCCACTGTGTTTTATCAAGGGCAGGGTCAATGCAGCTAGCTATCAGGAGATTTTGGAGCACTTCATGCTTCCATCTGATTTCATTTTTCAGCACGACCTGGCACCTGCTCACAGTGCCAAAACCACTGGTAAATGGTTTACTGACCATGGTATTACTGTGCTCAATTGGCCTGCCAACTCTCCTGACCTGAACCCCATAGAGAATCTGTGGGATATTGTGAAGAGAAAGTTGAGAGACGCAAGACCCAACACTCTGGATGAGCTTAAGGCCGCTATCGAAGCATCCTGGGCCTCCATAACACCTCAGCAGTGCCACAGGCTGATTGCCTCCATGCCACGCCGCATTGAAGCAGTCATTTCTGCAAAAGGATTCCCGACCAAGTATTGAGTGCATAACTGAACATAATTATTTGAAGGTTGACTTTTTTTGTATTAAAAACACTTTTTATTGGTCGGATGAAATATGCTAATTTTTTGAGATAGGAATTTTGGGTTTTCATGAGCTGTATGCCAAAATCATCAGTATTAAAACAATAAAAGACCTGAAATATTTCAGTTGGTGTGCAATGAATCTAAAATATATGAAAGTTTAATTTTTATCATTACATTATGGAAAATAATGAACTTTATCACAATATGCAATTTTTTTGAGAAGGACCTGTATTTCAATTATGACAACTCAGAATAGATTTTTTTAAGCCTGTGGGGTCAACAAACGCGCCGGCGTATTTTGCTGGATTTTTTTTCACATAGCAGCAAAATAGACTTAAAATACAACGTCATTTATGGTCATACAGACTTAAGAAATATGAAAAAATTAACTGTTAAATGTCTACTTTTTTATGTGTCCACTTACAATCGCAACAAAACATTGTGGTTTTGTAAAATAAAGAAAATAAACAGGGATACCTTTCTGCCTCTCCGTCACAGTGAAGATTTTTTTCTGGAGCACGTCTCTAAACTTAAACAAAACTCAGCAAATACTAGTCACACAGGTAAGAGCAATATATCTTTATAGTCATTTAAGTGTCTACTTTTAAATGATCTAATTCAAAACGAAAACAAATATTCTCTGTTTATGTAATCTGTATGAAAAGAGCGATGTCAGTCATTCTCATGGCAACTCATTATCTGCTAATGTGAACACGCCTACTGAGAGCGCGCGCTATTGAAACGCAAATGATCTGAGGTGATCCATGCAAACCCGCCCACATCAACTCGATAAAACACACCAAGTTTAATCAGATTCATGTACTTTACATCGTCTTGCAACGCTGTGAGGAATAATAATAGCGTAATAGTAATATATTCCTGGAAAAATTTACCTCAGAAGTGCTGGTTTCGGTTTCATTTCGAGGAGCAATGGATCCAGCTGAGGATTGTGAATAGTAAGTTCTTTATTCTTAAGTGCTTTGTTCTAATCGCAATATAGTGTATGTAAACAGCAAAAAGACTGTTTAAATATGAATCGCGTGTCTATGTGTGAATGAACGGCACAGATGCGCGCTGTTGTTTACTACAGGCACTTACAACATGCTATTTTTACATGAACATGAACACGTCTACTAGTTTAGCTTTCCCAAACTATATTGCTATACTGATATGAGTACAAATCGACTGAAATATGTTCAAATAAAATGTCTTTGTATAAGCAACATATTAAATTGCAAACTAACATTTATATGCCTTATATTAATATATCAAATAAAATGTCTTTGTATAAGCAACATATTAAATTGCAAATTAACATTTATATGCCCTATATTAATATATCATAAAAACGATATGTTACAGATGAAATATGAATGTTTAGACAAGATTTCGTTACTAGTTTTGGATAGATTCTAAAGTTTTTACAGTAAAATAGACTACTGTCACATCAAATAAGCTTTTGTTCGCCAATTTCTTCTCATATGTTAAATATATAGTATGGGATGTTGTCAAAAATAAAGTAGGTATATTGAATTATCAACTAAGATGATATTATATTCTCTTAAAAATACAAACATGTACATACATGTTGCTCAAATATTATGGTCGCCCTGTTTGTGCTAAATAGAGTGTAATGACACCTTTGCCATTAATATGTTTATAAGCAACTGAAAAAAGCACAAATGTCAGGGCATGTCAAAACATCTCAAGGACCCCAAAAACACCTTAGACCCCAGAGGGTTAACATGTTATTGAATATTGCAATATTAAAGGGGTCATGAACTGCTTTGTTTTATTGTTTTATAATGTTTCCTGTGGTGCATTTATAATGTTAGTATAATTTATAAAATTATAAATTGTACAATCAAAAATTGTCATTATTTAGAAATAAAGGGCATTTTTTTCTACCCTGATTTTAGCTCTCTGATTGAACTCTGGTTTGAAGGGTTTGCTGTGAGACATCAGTGTAAACGCCCACTGCTGTGATATGCAAACACATATGCAAAGATGTTAGCCAAAGTGGAACTCTCTTGAAAACTTTTAGCACGCTTTTACAATTACAGCTCTCAAGATTAACTAATCGTGTAAAGTGTTGATTAAAGTATTATATTAAGATCTATGGCATTATATTTATATAGTGGCATGAAAGGTTGCAGTGATGAACATGTATTCGATCAGAGACATGTTGAGCGCACAACTCGTCATTGCAACTTGATTTCTGTACACTAATAAATGCTTTCATCATAACTAACAGTGCAAACACAATGTAAATAAGAGATTCGTTGATTATTACGGGAGTTTTGGTGCGAGTCCAGAACTAAAAAAAATGTAAAAGAGGAGCTAAATAAACCCATGAAATTTAAGGTGGACAACTATGATTATGTGATCTATGCAACTTCAGAAAGTATGAAGTATGCTTTGGTTGTGGACAGGAAGGACACAGGATTCGTGTTTGTCCTGAGAAGGAAGATCCAGTGGTGCTTCTGAATGAGAATAGAAATAAGGAGCAGACAAATGTAGGTAGAAATGAGGAACAGAGACTGTCAGAAACTGGTGAAGGATCACGTGTTGACACAGGAAAAAGAGATGGAAATAATAATGGAGAACTTAGCAAAGAAAACTTGGAAGATGTTGTGAATGAAGTTAGAAAAACAAGTACTATGGAAGAGTGTGAGGTAACTATTTATAACTTGGTTGCAATAGAAGGTGAGGAAGACATGGAAATGAAAGAGGATGAGTGTGTTTTAAAACACCTGCAATAAAACAGAAATTGAAGAAAAAAGGCCATGGGAAGAGAGCTAGGAAAGTGAATGGAGATGAAATGTCAGGAAAGGGTGTTGAAAGTCCTGGGATTCAGATGGAATCATATATGGCACTTTAATGTCTCATTGTTGCAAAATAAGTTCCCTTTCTGTCGGTCACTCCTATGTTTGTCGGAGAGAACCGACTGAAATTGGATCTTCACTGAGACCAGTCTACCTCGAGAGAAACTAAACGAGCCAATTCACATTGGCATGCAATAATGCGCCAGCTGAATCTATCACGCAGGAAGTATCAGCAAAGGATTCATTGATTTCTAGCCCTTGCATTAGCTTTACTACTAGATATATTTATGGAGATGAGAAATAAAAACCCGCCCTGTACAGTATGATCAGCTGTTCGGCCGAGCTTTCGATGTTGTAACGGAAAGGCCAAAGCTGATCGGTTGGTTTTTGTCACATGACCTGCTGTGCGCTTGTGGCATTCTGAGAAGTTGAGATGTTTTCAACCGACCGCGTCGCTTCTATTAACATTTGAAATAACAAATTTGCACACGCATAAAACGCGATATCCTAAACCTCTGACTGGTTTGATGTAAATGAAATCATTTTAAAATGGACAAATGAGTAGACATTTAAAATTGTTGTGCAATACTTGTTTTACATTAAATGTTTGATTATTTTGATGATTCATGGTAAATGTAAAAATGTTAAATAAAATAGAACAATAAATGAATAAATAGTAGGCCTATATTAGAAATAAAAAGAGAAATAAATAAAATATGAGACTGTTTAAAACTTAGTTTAATAAAGCCAACATTTAAAGGGGGGGGTGAAACACTCAGTTTCAGTCAATCTCATGTTAATCTTGAGTACCTAAAGAGTAGTATTGCATCCTTCATATCTCCAAAATGTCTTTAGTTTTATTATATTTATAAAAGAAAGATAGGCTGTACCGAGTCTTTCCGGAAAAAAAACGAGCGGGTGTGGGCGGAGCTAAATAATCACGAGCGCGCGAAGCTTTTACACTGAGAGCATCTGGAAGATGTGACTGACATCCCAAAACAAACCATGGCTAACAATCAGATTCAGCCATACATTTTTGATCCCGAATCAGATCCCGTGAGATGGGCAGTGAAATGGGGGAAAAACACAAGGTCTCGAGAGTTTTTTAAAAGTAAATGATTTGAACTTTAGCGCAGTGTTTTTTGAACACCATGTCATGCGCGAGTTTTACAACATTTGTGTGTTTACTCATGGTTTATGAGGACATGATTTGATTTTACAATAAACAAACAGACACCTACAGTGGCCAGCTAAACAAATGTATTTAAACACATACACGCCATACATCGCATGCTCCATAGATACATTAACTATACGTGATCATGTTGTTTACTTGCTGTGCTTACACGCCGATAGTTAACAACACACAGACATTTGAAGCAGTTTTACTCACCGCCTGCGGTTCCAACGCACGACCGTGAACCTTTATCGTTGGGACTGCTCCATCCTTAAAGGGTCATGAAACCCTAAACCAAAATTTCTGAGATTTTACCAGAGGTAAAAAATGGTTAAAATGGTTAAATTTTAGTTTTTTTCCGCTATTTTCGTCTTCCGGGTTTAAAATCTTCATCGCAGGCTGTGACGTGGCAGAGCACTGTGCGTTGAAGACTCATTGGTCTCATTATTATTAATGAGACTGAGTTTTCATATCCTATGAGAAGACACTGCTCTTAATTATTCATGACACCACGTGGATCTTTCCAATGACAGACATGTCAAACTGTGATATCGCGTAGTAGAGGAGAGAGGCAATCATGGGACGCAAGTGTTTGTTTTCGTGGTGCAGAAGTTCAAGTGTGTTGAATATATTTCCCCGCGATACTGCCAGGGCTAGACTCTGGCTCCGGGCGGTTGGTTGGCCATCAACCACGGACACATCTAATCTGTACGTGTGCCGCCAACATTTTACTTACCCGAGAGAGCTTCGAGAACTGGAGAATGATGGACTACGGCCTTGTCGATGACCAATGCAAGTTACCTCTTGCGAGTAAATGCGGTACCAAGTCCCGAGGACTTTTCCATCCCTTCAGAGGTATGTGTGTGTGTGTCTAAAATGTAACCCTGGTCATTTTACTTGCCTTTTGTTAAATAAGCTGTAAAGACTCAGGGGCGGATCTAATCCGTGGGGGAATTTGCATATCATAATTAATAATTGGTAATTAATAATTATTCATACATGTTTGGATTAGATCAGTCTTACATGTTAATAAATCTCCCGCTAAGGGATGATGTGTCATTTTACCTGCATGCATGCATGTGTATCCCTGCAATTAACAACAAGTTGATTGTAATTAATTACACGGACCACGTCTTACAAAACAGGCAAAATTAATTAGCTCAATTGTCAGAATAATATTTGTGGGGATCCACAATATCATCCTACTTTATAGGATTTCAGGAAACGCAATTCTGTGGCCACTAGAATTGGGTTTTCTGCCCTATAAACCAAATACTCTTTAAAGTATCTTTAATTTGTAAAGCTTGTAGCTTAAGTTAGACCTTTGGCACTTAAGGGACTTGGAAAATGAGCAGAGGCAGTACATCAATCAAATGAATATAATGAATTTAATAAGGCAGAACTACTTATGTATTTACTACGTTACAGGAATACATGTATTTACAAACATTAACAGACAATGACAACAACGCGGGGCGTTTGGACAATGGATACACGTGTGAGAGAGAGAGAGAGGGGGAGAGGGAGTGAGAGAGAGAGAGAGAGCATTGGCAACATTCACCCTGACAGTCACCTGTCTGTAACAACACGAAAACATCATCTTAATGCTTCTTAGAAGCTCTATAAAGAGATATACTTGCACAAATTTCTGGGTCTCTCGGTGTCGCGGCATTCCTGCGCGAGCGGAGTCCTTTAGGAAGCGTCACGTGGTGCTTCTTGGCGCGCGTGTTGAACGGAGGTTCAAAGTCTTTGGGGTAACATTACCAAAGGAAAATAGTTCGGCTAAGTTCGTTTCACTTCGTGGAAGTGAACAGAGTCGACTACGGAAAACAAAACTTTGACTAACAAAGAAAATAAATAAAGATCTCTACGGGGAAATCACGCGGAGTTAACGTTACATCTTTGCAGGGCTGGTGAAGAAACGCGCGTGCCTCTCTCGGTCCGGCGCGTCACGTGGTCACGTGCGCGTGTTTCTCCTTCAAAGCGAGCGCGCGCTCGTTTAAAGGTCCCTTGTAGATGGATTTGCTGAAGAGATATGTCACGCGGTGTTCTTTTCACTCGTCGATTGGAATTAAACACGGAGACTTATCTAAGACTAAAAAAACACAAACTAAACTAGAAACAAATAAAAGAAAGGCGAAGAGCTCGCCCAGAGGCGAGACGTTACATTATGACACGAGGACAAGAGAAGTAAGAGCGGGGATAAACTGGTATTCAGTCCTTTTGAAGACCTGACGTTTCCGCCTTCTTTTGGAAGAGGGTCCAATCAGGAGCTGTCCCTTTGGAGGGAATTTTTATGATTCTTTGTGTTCTAACCAGGCAATTAAATCTCTAGTTTCATTGGGTGTTTAAGAGAATAATCTTCACAATTCTTATAATACTAATGTGTCACAAAGTTTAGCAAAATGTAATGTCAATTAACAAATGGGGAATGAAAATTGGAGTTTATCGAGACCAAACTTGCCACAAATGGATTTGGTTAAACATTAGTTGGCAAAGTTTGAAACATTATCCCATTAGAGTTGTCGTGAAACATGGACCAAACCACAAAAAGGCAACTCATGAAATAGGGAACTTAGATACATTGTTCATACAATTCTCAAATGGATATATAATAGCATATATATATATATATATGAATACAGGATTCATTTCTCCTCCTTGGTTAGAATTCGGAGAGAGCCACAGTTCTGTGAACATTCCTTTGGGTCGTAAACGCTGTTATCTAAGAACTCCAGTGATGTTAGTTTTGGTCTCTTTTCACTCCAAAGATGGAAAACATAGTAAACTATATTTTACTGGATATTACTGTACGTATTCTGATTGATCACACCGAAAGCATTCTGGAGGTATCCAGAACTATGTGTACAAGTTATGGGAATAGACAGTTATTTATAAAAATGCATAATGAAGGTATTTATAATTCACTTTAAGCTACGATAAAATCATAGTCATTCCAATGTGGCATGGGCAAATGGACACACATAAAAACACATTGAATATATCTGGTTAAATGTCCTTTAAAAAGATAAGTTTCTTTCTCTTTAGGATCCTTCTTTGGGACATTCCAGTCAGTCATAAAAATGTCTCGTAACTGGACACCACGCTCTGTCCTGAGCGGGCTTCACTTGTGGGGGATGCGTGTGTGGTTGTGAGTGTGTGTGTGTGTGTGTGTGTATATGTTCATTTACATCCAGGCTTTTTGGGCCTGAAGGCTTTGGGATTTTCGCTAGGATGTATTTAGTTATTCAGATTCACCTCGCCCAGTCCCTACAGTCCCCCCTTTTGTCTGATGAAGTCCCGGTGTGGACATCATCGGACAAATCATCGCAATGGACGGATGACAGGTGAATCATGATGATCGGGTAGCAGGTGGCTGTTAGGGCCGAGGGCTCAGCTTGATGAGGTTCAGCGCGGCCTCTGGCATGGTACCCTCTTCCTGAGGGTCCCGCGAACTTGGCTGTAGATGCTTGCATCCCGCAGTTCCAGTTCAGGATCTAGGGTGAAGTCGTGGTCCTTGAAGAAGGATGGGATTTCCAGTTTTGACTGGCACTCTTCACTTGGAAGAGGGTACGATGCCAGGTCGTCATGGTGAAGGATGGCACCTTTTGGTACTGGAATTCAAATGCTCGGGTTGAGCAAGGTGACACGGGTGGCAGTGTAATTCTGGTCGTGAGTGAGTGCAGCGGTGTGCACAGGAGTGTTAACGAGCCACCTGTCACCTACAATCTCTGCTTGGGTCTCGGTGACTTGGGTGCGAGGCTTGTCTTTAGCGGGGCAGCGTGTGTCGCTGATCTGCGGCCCGCAGATTCCGTCAGTGTTGTCTCTGAGGAAAAGTTTGTTAGGGCAGAGAGTGAGTGTCTTTGGGTAGTGAGTGTCTTTGATCAATGTGCCCGTGTGCGGATTTTGATGCGAGTGTTACTTCTCAAAATCTGACATTGACCATGTTCTTGAGCCGGTGGATTCGGCTTGACCCTGATGGGTAAGTTCAGGAGAAGACCCCACTTTTCTCTGCTTGTGGTTGACGCAGGGTGGGGTGGCTCTACCCGAAGAGTAGGCAAGGTGTGTTTGCAGAAAGTCAGCTGGCGTGGTGATGGCGGAAGCCAGCTCGGTTTTCACGAGGCTAAAGGGTATCAGGTGCAGTGGAATTCTACCCATGGCTAGGCTTACCAGCTGTTACCAGCTGAGCTTGAGCAAAGTCATTCTAGAAGACAGTAAACAGCTGTTTCATGGAGTTTACTGTCAGGATCAGCAGAACGCTGAATGTTAAAGATTACCACAGTCCCCTTTAGTGTCTTGTCTTGTCGATGATCTTGTAGGGACGCACTCCGTGTTGTGAGTTGCTCTTTTATCTGTGGAATCTCAGTCTGCATTTTCGGCTACATGCCCACTCACGTTCACAGCATTCATGCTGGGCATACAAGTGTTAAACAGAGTTCTGACGGCAGTGGCGGCTCCGAGCAAACTCGTAGGAACCGTTGGGAGCGGCGGTTGTGGCCACCTGGCTCCGCTAGCGTGACAGTCAATTTCTCAAGTTGGTTGAGCATGTGTTTAACATCGGCCTCAGTGTGAGTGAGTGAGTCCTCTATCAATCGGGCAGCTACCCAGCTGAATTGTGTTGTTGCGCTGGGGTATCATGCTCTGTAGACGTTGTGAGGATCAGGGCACATACACTTTCTGAGTGTGGGTCCAGCCGTTGGTGATGAGAAGTCCTAGTTGTTCCTTTTAGGACGATGCCTGATGTCGGACCTGGTGAGATGTCCGGTTGCGGCTGCCCTCTGGTTGGCTGAAGGCACAGGATGCGAACCACAGCAGCATCCTGGTAAACGTGAAAGGGAGAGAGAAAGAGAGAGAAGGGGAGGGAAAATCTCAGCAGGTGTTGTCCTCGGTTGGCTCGGACAGTCTTTTCCCGCCGGTATGTCACTTGCTTCGGTGTCTTGCAAGTGTCTCTGGTGTGGCGATGTGCCGCACATGGTGCGTGCCATGGGCCTACATTGGCATAGACCCCCCTTTTGCACTGTGGCACCACAAGCGGTGGCGCAGTGGTGGCATCAGGTGCAGAACGCTGAATGTCTTCCTTTGCACGCAGCAGGTGCAGGGCGAACTGCGGTTGTCTGGGGCACCGGTCCTCGGTGGGTGCAGACGGCATGCGTGGGTGGTTGGAGGGGTATGAGAGGTGGCAACTCTCAGAGTTCATGGAGTTCTGGTCTTTGGCTAGCTGGAAGGTTAAGGTCAGGTTAAGCAAGGGCCCTGTGACATTGTTGTCACCCTTGTGGTGAGAGACTAATGCATGACCCTAAAAGTTCAGAACCACGGTTTAACGGGTTCGCTAGGCATGTAGAATAAAGCTAGGTGTTCTATGTATCTCTAGCTAGTGAAGTGTGTCTTGTATCCTAATCTTAGCTGTGGATGTTAGGAGGTTTAGACATATGTGGGTTCGAGGGTATTTCCTGGAAAGGGCATAGCCGAGATGAAATAAATGACTTAAGATGGTTCTTATGACTAACTTATTTCTCTGGACTTAACTGATGGTTCACTACGTCTTGACGAAGTGAAGGATAGGGGAAAAGGACAGCTTTTTTATTCAAATTATGCCTATTATCAATCTGTAGGACTATAGTCATGCCCTAGTAATTGTGTTAATTACTTGTGTTGCAGGGTCACAAAAATGAGTGCACTTGTTGAAAACAAACAAAATCACAAACAAAAGGTGTCTCTGTTTCCTCTCTGGGCCCTACGGGAAATGGAACCACATTTGGACAAGAGAAATTAAATCATATAGATGACTGAATAGACAAGGGAATAGCGGACTGCTATTATTATCAAAGTCAAAGAAATGAAATAATAAAACCAAAACAAAAATAATAATAAAACAAAAAGGGAATAAAGTGATCAAAATAACGGTAATGATCTGAAAGTGAGAATTAGAAATCCTAACTGGGGTCAAAGAAAGTATTCTAGAATACTTTGCACTGTATAAACCAAAGCTGTAAGTAAGGCTTCAAGTAGATGATGCTAATTGCTTACTGTAGAAGTTATTATTTAGCTTAGCCCAAGCTGGTTGGATGCTAGGTTAGCTTAGCTTAGCCTAAGCTGGTTGGATGCTAGGTTAAGTTAGCTTAGCTACCTAGGCTGGTTTGTTTACAAGGTGACCTCACGAGTTGGCACTTCCTGTGACAAGTTGTTGTCGTGGGAACCAAAGCATGTCAGAACACTTCAACAGTACCTGAAGAATGTCTGCGCACTTTCAAGGAGTTATGCATGTTTAACAGGTTAAAAGGTAGCACCTATACTTTAAGTATGTCAAGAACTGGGGGTTACCTTCAGTAAAATGCAGATGTGTTTTGACATTTGCTAATTTTACTCATGGAACTCTTCTCTTTACACAACTAATTCTATTTGTTTACAGAGTAAGGAAATAGATTTGCTGTAAGTCAAAGGTTGTCTAAGCATCTATAGTAACGTCCCTCTCATGCACAAATGCTGACTTTTCAGCGAGTAAACAGTTTTGATCGCTAGGTAGCTCTCTGCTTGTAGATGCAGCTAAAGTTTAGGTGAATTACATCAATCTAACAATAATTTGTAAGGCCTTTACATTGTAGAAAGGGGAGCATCACCCAGGTCTACATATATACAACTCTGTTCTGAGCTTTCTTTGTCCGACACAGGTTTAGTCATACTGCAATTGGGATTTCTTTTTAACCAAAGCAGAATAGATATCGGTACCGATTAGAGGCTGCTGAAATGAGATTCCTTTGTCACACAGACTTACGCTTTACGGCTGAACTTACTGATATTAGTTGGAAATCTAAGACTCTTTCACTTAAAGTAGAGATGTCAATTCCAGCTATCGTTTTATCTGCATTTAGACAAGCCAGCGATCAAAAATGCGTATTGCACGTTGTGTTCTAGTTGGATCGCAAAGATCAAATGCACGCCTGTAGGTTAACAGTAGTTTACGGCTCAGGTGGTTTTACTACACTCTGACGCCAGGGTGACGTATGCCCTATTTGGAGCTAGTGTTTGCTCTAACCCTTCATTGTCAGGAAACCTAATGTTTAGCAGTGCTAATTCAACCAGCATCTAGAAACTGTTTGTTTTAAAAGAGTCGTGCATAGTCTGTTGGCCGTTGAGATTTACACGCCCATTTAAGATTCTTTTACATCAGTAAAATTCTAATTTTACGAATGCAGAGTCTTGCAACTCTTTGAGCACACATTTTCATCTACTTCTAAAAGTTCTATGTCCTATGCTGATCAGGGACCTTTTTAGCAGAGTCTTGCACTGTGTTCGTGCAGTGTCTTCTGGTTTTGCAGTTCAAAATCATTGGGGTTTTAGGAATTCTTTCTGAGGAGGCCTTTTGTGTTAGAGGCCTTCTGCATTAGGTCACGCATCGTTGAGTGGGCATTGCGTGGTCTTTGGCGAGCTGGAAGGTGCAGGGTAGCGAACTTGAACCTTGACTTGGTGGTGAGGCTGTGTACCCATGGATGGCTGCTGGAGTTCCGGGGAACTCTGTGATTTTGGAGTCTGGCTTTTTTGTAGTTCTCGTGACCTCTGTGACCGGAGGGGGCGGGGTTCTTGAACTTGGGCCCAGGCGGCTAGGTGTTTATAAGTCTAATAAAAGCTCAGAGCAGTCTAGCAGGTCTTTGCCAGTCAGAAAGGGGTACGTGTCCATTTGTGAGATGTACACCGGGTGGGTAGGACTCAAAGGACCAATTGTCAGGTACATGGGAGCTCTCTGTTCAAGCCGGAGGTCGTTCTGGCTATACGACTGCACGTTCAGCTCACACATTTGGGGTGTAAGAGTTTGATCTTCGCTCTTAGCTTTAGCACTGAGTCTTTCTAAGAGTTGAGCTGACATTAGAGTGAGGTCTGAGCCGGTGTCTACCAGGGCTTCAAGGCTCACCTCATTGTCTAGAGTGATGGGTAGGTAGAGTTTCCGGGCCCACCCCCTTTTGATCAGGTTCCCCAGGAGTCTGAGCGTAGGGGCTGGTGTGTGATCGACGGGTGGTTAGGGCCGGTCTTGTGTAGTTCTCTGCGGAGACAGGCAGACAATGCAGCATTTCTTGGTCTTTTGGGGTTTTGGACCCAGCTGTGGGAAACTGTGCTGTCTCGTTCAGGCTGTGCAGCTGTCAGCTGTGGTGGCTGTGTGCTGCTGTCACTTTGTGATGTGACAGTGTGCTCTGTGGTCTGTGGCCGACGAGCAGTGTTCTGTGTGCCTGTTGTGGGTCTTACGCTCAAGCATAGGATGTAAGGCTCGTACCTCTTGAATTTTTGGAAAGTCTTTTGTGAAGAAGCTTTTCAGCGACTTCAGGGACTTGGCGCCCTCTAGTGGCAGCTCTGCGTAGGGTTCAGAGACAGAGTAGATTGTGGGTTTTTTTTAAAGTCTTTTCGGACACAGTCTTTTGCTTGGTGTAAGCTTCTCTTAGCTGTTGAGTAGTCATGCTATGTGGGCTGGCTGGTGATGTTTTGAACAGTGGGCTTTCACCCCCCTGTACAGCTCTGGGTTCTTGGCTGAAAGGTGCGGACCAGTCAGGAGAAACTTGTGATGACTCACTGTGGGGTGCAGATTTCGGAGAACAAAGTTCTGGAGTTGAAATCATCCTCCATGCCGGGCTGATTGAGGTCCACGGCTGTGATTAGTCGTTGGTCTGATTCTGGATCAGAGAATTCTTTAATGAAGGCCTGCTGCAGTGGCTGGTAGTCTATAAGAGTGTTTCAACTCTGTGGGAAAAATGTCAAGTTCACGTTTGAGATCTTATCTCTGCTGAACGAGCTTGTGGATGGTAACATGGGCCTCTTGCGAGCTTCTTTCGCAGGCCGTGGCTTTCGAGTCTCTTTAAGTTCAGTCTCTGCTCTTTGCAAGGGGCTTCACTTTGTCGGAGTTTCTCGTTGAGTTCCTCTCTGGTTCTTTTCTCTGTCTGTGTCGATGAAGATCAGACAGGGCAGTTTGAAGTCTTTCCACTTCTTTCTGTAGCTCGGGGTCGTTGTCATCCTCGGCTTGCATCCTCAGCGTTGCAATTTCGTGCTCCAGGGCGATGCGGCTCCTTTCGTGGAGACGTGCTTGTGCGATGGGCTGGGCAAGCGAGGTTTTGACGTGTCTGGCCGGTCTTTGTCGTGGGAGCTTTGGCTTGGTTTGTGCGCCATCAGCTTGTCCACGTCTGCGATGTTCTGGGTTCGGGGCTCTGAGTCACTGGCGACCTTGGGCAGGAATGGAGGTGTCATGAATCTCAGCCATGTCTCTAGATTGTCCCAGCGGGTTGTGGGACTGTAGGACCGGAACATACTGGCTTCACTGTGGGCGAGAGGAACACAACACACGCAGAGAGACCAATGCCAGTTCGTTCTACGTTTAACGAGCTATAATACGGGCTATGCCGTGTATGAAAATTTTGGTTAACTGATGCAGACAGTTAAATCATTCGGTGGGACAATTTGGGTAGGTCAGCATGGGCCTGAATAAAGATTTTTAACGGGGCGGTAGCTTAGGGGTCACCTGTTGATGCTAACGGCTTGGTTGTCAAACTATTATTCAGCGTTCCTTGTTGTCTCAGAAAGGTTCTGTCTCTAGGTGAACTGAAAAGGAACAGACCACAACAGAAAAGAGCAATGGCAAGATAGCAGAGTTTGAAGTAACATGCAACCATCAAGATGGAAAGGTCTGTAATGAAATGGCGTTAATAGTACACGGGAAGTGTTACAGGGGGAAAGGAGGCCCAGGCCTGCGGTTTGTGGCTCAGAGAGGAGGAGGGAGCCGAACCCTTCAATGACCGGGGGAATCTCTAGATTCTGTGGCCAATACTAAGTGGATGGATTTAATACCTTTTCTAGTTTGCCTGGGGTGGAATGAGGTAATTCGGGTTGGAGTCAGCATCATGGTTGGTCTTTCTGTCGCCCCCAAACACTTGACAGCAGTGTCCCGGGCCCTTCCGCATGTCTGTACCGATGTGCGCCCTCTCACGCAACTCGACCCTGAACACAACCGGCAGTGCCAAATTGGTGGTGTCGTGTTGCGGGCCGCACCAACGGAGAGATGCAGGAAAGTCCGGGACTCGCGCTCAGTCAGCGCTGGTGACGCAGGTCAGACGAACCAACATGCCGGACCCCCAAGCAGAGATGACTGTCAAATCACCACAGCACGCGAGAAATTTCTACTTACAAACACAGAACAGGATGAAGGACAAGTGAACCTCAACGTGAATTAAAGCTCTCTCTATCTAAATCAAATTGAGTGTCTATTTTTTGTAGAAAAATCAAAGGCAACGGCTTTACTAGAATTATGGTACAAACAAAAAGGGAATTATGACAATGTTAATTATCAGAACAACCTAGCCTCCATTCAGAGAAGAGATTAAGTGCAGCAGGAAGAGCACGGGAGGAAGCAAGCTGTAGTGGCGCGTTTGGGCCACAAAGGGTTTGGGCCACTTCCTCTTAGTGGTCAACCTGGCTGACAGAGAACTTGATTTAAATTGCATTCAAACTGGTTTAAATACAATTCAAATCAAGCGTATGCATAGATGTTAAGTAACTTCTAGAATAGTAAGGATACCGTTGTCATAACGTATCAAATCAAAATTATTAAAAATAATTTGAAAAAGGAAATATAGAAATAAAGCCATAAAACCATTCCCAACAGGAAAGGAGACTTAATTCAAATTGATCTTGAAATTTGTTTGTTTCAAACCAAATTTGAATAAGTGTAGGGAATTAAAGGTTGGCATTATATTTGATGATGATCACGACTACGGTGAGGTATCAATGATAATAACCAAAATAAAACCAACTGGGAGAAAACCACTTCAGAACAGAATGATGTTAGGAACTAAGAGATGAGCTGACGTAGAGAGGGGAAGGCCACAAAGGGGGCCGCACTCCTCCTAAGTGGTCATCAGAAACTGGTAATACTTACTTTTGAATTTTGAGTTCAAATGTGGTTTGAACCAAATTCAAAATAAGTGTACACCATCAGGAGTGAAATCATGTTAGTAAAACTGGAACTTGCACATGCATTGAAAGTTAGAAACTTTTTCAGAAATTCACTGGGAAAATCTGAAATTGTGACGATAGAGAAATTGTTTAGGAAAGGATGACCTTGTTACTAGTGTCCACACGATGGCGACATTTCGTTCATGCAGGATGAAATAAAGGGGGCGGAGCGTAATTCGAGAACTGTCAAGCACTTAGGCCTCAAGGCTGCCCTCTAGTGTTTGTCAGCGGAATAACATTCAGTGTGATTAAAATTTGAGCGTGCAGACGCTTTGTTTTCTGTAGTGATCACACTTATCAAAATTAAATCTCAGCGGATTTTTGGTGCTATATTTCACAAGCACGTTTGGCAGGAATTTTTTTTTGTAGAAGACAGGAATTATACGTCTGTCGGTTGGATCCAAATAACATTTATCAAATAGCACTTATGATTTTAAATGTTTTTTTTTTAGGTTTTGGATTTTTTTTTTTTTTCGGTGCTATATTTTAACAACAAGTCTTGCAGGAATTTTTTTTTTTCTGCGCTGTGTAGAAGAAAACAGGAATTATACGTCTGTCGGTTGGATCCAAATAACATTTATCAAATAGCACTTATGATTTAAAATGTTTTTAGGTTTTGGATTTTTTTTTTTTTTCTTTTTTTCTTTTTTTTCGGTGCTACATTTTAACAAACACGTGCGTCTTGCAGGAAATGTTTTTTCCTCTGCGCTGTGTAGAAGAAAACAGGAATTATACGTCTGTCGGTTGGATCCAAATAACATTTATCAAATAGCACTTATGATTTAAAATGTTTTTAGGTTTTGGATTTTTTTTTTCCTTTTTCTTTTTTTTCGGTGCTACATTTTAACAACACGTCTGGCAGGATTCTTCGCTGCGCTGTGCAAAGAAAACAGGAATTTGTCGTCTGTTTTTCGACTCCCATAACATATATCAAATAGCACTTATGATTAAATATGCTTTAGGTTTTTACACTTGAGTAGCTACGTCAATGTTTAACCAGGAGTTTATCGTTAATCTTACGATTATAATATAAGGCCTTTCTTAAGAGTAGTGAAAGAGCGTCGTTTCACTAAATCTTGTCTTCACCCTGACGAATCTCGTTCGGACAGGGGAGTTTAACATTAAAAATGTCGTAATTCAAAAGAGGTTTCTTCGTCTTTTGTAGGACAAATTTAATACTATGAAACTGCAGTTTACTTTTTAGTTTTGCTGAACTGAGATGGCTTTTTGCCTTTAATCAGTCAGCCAGTGAGTTCGCATTGCGTTCGCTCACTCGAGGCGCACGTACAATATTAAATCACAATATAGACATAGATTGAAACTGAATTGCTCAAAAACAAGTTTAAAGTGTGCCAAGCATATTCTCCACCAATTATGTAAAGACTCAGGGGCGGATCTAATCCGTGGGGGAATTTGCATATCATAATTAATAATTGGTAATTAATAATTATTCATACATGTTTGGATTAGATCAGTCTTACATGTTAATAAATCTCCCGCTAAGGGATGATGTGTCATTTTACCTGCATGCATGCATGTGTATCCCTGCAATTAACAACAAGTTGATTGTAATTAATTACACGGACCACGTCTTACAAAACAGGCAAAATTAATTAGCTCAATTGTCAGAATAATATTTGTGGGGATCCACAATATCATCCTACTTTATAGGATTTCAGGAAACGCAATTCTGTGGCCACTAGAATTGGGTTTTCTGCCCTATAAACCAAATACTCTTTAAAGTATCTTTAATTTGTAAAGCTTGTAGCTTAAGTTAGACCTTTGGCACTTAAGGGACTTGGAAAATGAGCAGAGGCAGTACATCAATCAAATGAATATAATGAATTTAATAAGGCAGAACTACTTATGTATTTACTACGTTACAGGAATACATGTATTTACAAACATTAACAGACAATGACAACAACGCGGGGCGTTTGGACAATGGATACACGTGTGAGAGAGAGAGAGAGGGGGAGAGGGAGTGAGAGAGAGAGAGAGAGCATTGGCAACATTCACCCTGACAGTCACCTGTCTGTAACAACACGAAAACATCATCTTAATGCTTCTTAGAAGCTCTATAAAGAGATATACTTGCACAAATTTCTGGGTCTCTCGGTGTCGCGGCATTCCTGCGCGAGCGGAGTCCTTTAGGAAGCGTCACGTGGTGCTTCTTGGCGCGCGTGTTGAACGGAGGTTCAAAGTCTTTGGGGTAACATTACCAAAGGAAAATAGTTCGGCTAAGTTCGTTTCACTTCGTGGAAGTGAACAGAGTCGACTACGGAAAACAAAACTTTGACTAACAAAGAAAATAAATAAAGATCTCTACGGGGAAATCACGCGGAGTTAACGTTACATCTTTGCAGGGCTGGTGAAGAAACGCGCGTGCCTCTCTCGGTCCGGCGCGTCACGTGGTCACGTGCGCGTGTTTCTCCTTCAAAGCGAGCGCGCGCTCGTTTAAAGGTCCCTTGTAGATGGATTTGCTGAAGAGATATGTCATGCGGTGTTCTTTTCACTCGACGATTGGAATTAAACACGGAGACTTATCTAAGACTAAAAAAACACAAACTAAACTAGAAACAAATAAAAGAAAGGCGAAGAGCTCGCCCAGAGGCGAGACGTTACATTATGACACGAGGACAAGAGAAGTAAGAGCGGGGATAAACTGGTATTCAGTCCTTTTGAAGACCTGACGTTTCCGCCTTCTTTTGGAAGAGGGTCCAATCAGGAGCTGTCCCTTTGGAGGGAATTTTTATGATTCTTTGTGTTCTAACCAGGCAATTAAATCTCTAGTTTCATTGGGTGTTTAAGAGAATAATCTTCACAATTCTTATAATACTAATGTGTCACAAAGTTTAGCAAAATGTAATGTCAATTAACAAATGGGGAATGAAAATTGGAGTTTATCGAGACCAAACTTGCCACAAATGGATTTGGTTAAACATTAGTTGGCAAAGTTTGAAACATTATCCCATTAGAGTTGTCGTGAAACATGGACCAAACCACAAAAAGGCAACTCATGAAATAGGGAACTTAGATACATTGTTCATACAATTCTCAAATGGATATATAATAGCATATATATATATATATATGAATACAGGATTCATTTCTCCTCCTTGGTTAGAATTCGGAGAGAGCCACAGTTCTGTGAACATTCCTTTGGGTCGTAAACGCTGTTATCTAAGAACTCCAGTGATGTTAGTTTTGGTCTCTTTTCACTCCAAAGATGGAAAACATAGTAAACTATATTTTACTGGATATTACTGTACGTATTCTGATTGATCACACCGAAAGCATTCTGGAGGTATCCAGAACTATGTGTACAAGTTATGGGAATAGACAGTTATTTATAAAAATGCATAATGAAGGTATTTATAATTCACTTTAAGCTACGATAAAATCATAGTCATTCCAATGTGGCATGGGCAAATGGACACACATAAAAACACATTGAATATATCTGGTTAAATGTCCTTTAAAAAGATAAGTTTCTTTCTCTTTAGGATCCTTCTTTGGGACATTCCAGTCAGTCATAAAAATGTCTCGTAACTGGACACCACGCTCTGTCCTGAGCGGGCTTCACTTGTGGGGGATGCGTGTGTGGTTGTGAGTGTGTGTGTGTGTGTGTGTGTATATGTTCATTTACATCCAGGCTTTTTGGGCCTGAAGGCTTTGGGATTTTCGCTAGGATGTATTTAGTTATTCAGATTCACCTCGCCCAGTCCCTACAAAGCGCTCGTTATTAAAATTTTAGATATTTCGATAATACATCAATTGTATGCTTAATTCGTGTAATTAAATATATGTCATTAGGGTTCAGGGGGCGCAAAGATCTATAGGCTATGCACGGAACGTTTTTTCAAGCGGAAAATTAATTATTTTCAAATATATGCATTTATAGTGTGTATATAAACAAATATATATTTTATAATGACATTATAATTAGACATGTACATTAATATATTTTAAATAGAATTACGATTACTGTAGGCTAATATATGTAGCAGGGCATTCAGTTACTTTTGAAAGGACAATAATAAAATGTCAGTGTATTTCATTAGACTTTAACTTTGCCAGCTATAAAAAAATCTAGCATTTCCTCACGTTTTACCACTGATTTTCAAAGCTGCCAACTCTCACGCATTGACCGTGAGACTCATGCAATTGACCCTTTTCACACGCTCTCACGCCACACATCCATTTTCTCACGCAGAGAAAAATCGCAGACAAAGAGGACACTGACACCGACAGACAAGAACAAATTCTCAGCTGTCAGATTCTGTCAATATTTTTACGAGATTCACACAATAAATAACGTTTTGGCGCTTTTAAATGTGACAGATCGCTGTAGCGCGTGCGTTCAAACGGCACGTGATACAGTAGCCTACAACTTAGTTTTTTTTGTTTTCATTTTGTTTCTTTCCGAAACTTGTGACAAACCGGAAGGAGTATTTGTGGCACAGAAATACTCCATCAAACGTACAACTTAATTTTTGAAACTTTGTCCATGTTTAGCATGGGAATCCAACTCTTTAACAGTGTAAAAAACTCACTATGCATGAAATAGCATTTCACCCCCCCTTCAAAAACATTTTGGCAGTTTTTTTTCTTTATCCATTTGAAAATCTTGTTAACATGCTATTATAAACTCGTATGGGCAACAAATGAACATCCGACTCTCTCCTGTGCCACTCAAAGTAGAGATAAGATGGGCTGTCACTGGACAGTAAAAACAACCGTAGGCTATACGCTCATTAAAGCGCTAATGTTTGCACTTAGGTTTATTACGCATTTAGGAGAGTATTGCAAGAAGCTGCTTACATTAACCTAAAATACATTGGTATCAGCTTGTTTTCAGCAATAATTAATACAATTACAAATTGGTTTGTCATGACTAATTTGTGTTCATAATCAGTAAAAAAAAATCTAACAAGAATAAACGAACAATTAAATTATCATTTTTGGCGTATAAATGACACGAGAAATAACATTCGTGGTATAGATACGCACTTTCATGAGATTGTGTTGGATTTCACTCTCAACAATGAACTGTGTGTTGAGCCTCCAAGGGCGTGTAAAATTATTGTTGCCTGTGTTGTTCTAAAATAAAATGTATTAGTAGCAGTAGTAATATTAAAATGTATTATACCCTATGTTACGTTCCCCTAGCCGTCTAGGGGTCAGAAGGAGAGGTAACAAAGGAAAAAAAAAAAAGGCGAGAACACACTTCAATCCTCTGTCCCAGAGTGAAGACAACACCAGATGATATCAACGAAAGGATTTTATTTACAAAAAAAGAAAATAAAATAAGGACAGAACATGTGTTGTCAGGGAGCAATGGCTCAGGGGAGAGCAAGGCCTAAAATAACAAACAAAACAGCCCACTAACTAAGTTTGGGAGGAGTCCTAACTAACCTAAGAAAGGTTAACCAAAAAGAAATAAACCCAAACTTCCCTCAACTCCATTACATTTACATTTATTCATTTAGCTGACGCTTTTATCCAAAGCGACTTACAATTGCTATATATGTCAGAGGTCGCACGCCTCTGGAGCAACTAGGGGTTCAGTGTCTTGCTCAGGGACACATTGGTGTCTCACAGTGGATTCGAACCCGGGTCTCTCACACCAAAGGCATGTGTCTTATCCACTGCGCCATCACCACCTTGCTATGCAAAAACAGGGACAAACAGTATTCAAAGAAAAAGGCACTCACCCCCTACAGCTTCCCTCACAACAGTAACTACTAAACAGGTTAACAATCACACAATAACTTTAACTTCTGCTTAGTATTTAGCTGAAATGAGATCAAGATCTCCTTAACACAGGTCAGTGACTCTCAGTTAGCCACAGCTAACTCCCAACTACAGTCTCTGAATATCAGAACCAGCCCAATTTAACACCAGTGTTCAACCTGGAGCAGTGGAGAGGTGCATCTCCCTCTGCAAACACTGGACTGCAGCCTTATACTCTCCGTCTCAGGAACACTCACAAACGAGTGACAGGTGCTGATGATTAGGCCTGAGAGCGAGGAGAGAGAGAAGGAGAGACAGCAAGCAAAGAAAAACACAGGGCACACAACCACGCCACACTTTCAGAAATAAAGTAAATCAAAGGTTCAGGAGAAAATACTTATATTATTATAAGTAAATGAATAAATAAATAAATGAATACGTCCTTGGACGTAACACCCTATTAGTAGTAAAGTTAATGATAAAATGTAGGATAGCAGTTGCAATTTAAAGTAATGCTATTTGTTAGTAGTGCTATTTATTAGTGTTAATATTATATATGAATGTATCAGCTATATATTATTTGTTAATATATTTGTTCTTATTATTAGCACAAATAAATACAAAACTTTTCAGATCTGTCATAAAATGTATTTATTCTTCAACTGATGTGACTGTTATTTTCCCTTCACTCTGTAGCTACAGAAGTTTGTTGTTAAGAAAGTTGTAAAGGTCTTGATTTTCCTTCTGCTTTTTGAGTTTTTCGATCTCTAACTGCAGTTTTGTGTTTTGTAGCTGTAGAACCTCTCTCTGCAGATCCAGCACTTCTTGTAGCGACTGGAGAGAGTATTTGTGTCTTTCTGAGATTCACAAGTGTTTTGGAGAAATTATGAAATAGTCTAAAAATAATATTGAGGCTGTTCGAAGTCAAATTAGCAATAGACTAAAATAATAGTTATCTAAGAAACAATAAAAGCTCACTTGGTTGCTTCTGGTTTGGCGTTCTGCTGGGCTTTGTGGTGTTGAAGCTGCTTTGACTGCTGGAAAGGTCTAACGCCTGAAACAAATACCAATCATCATATTATTTTGTTGTCATATATTCCGCCTGTCATGATCTTTAAATCGTTTATCCTCAGCAGTGATAAGTTTTATTTGATTTTAAGATCAATTAAAATTATTGATCTTAACTATTAACTATACTATAACTTAACTATATTAACTATTCTCTCACTCGGTGTTATACTGTTCCTCTGGTTCAGCTTCACTCTGTAAACCGCAGGGATGCCAGCCAGAACAGGAGAGTCCGCCACAAGGATGTCTTGACCATTTTAGTAGAGTCTGACAATTCAGTGGCGGTGGTCCTCCACCTGCAGTGTTGTTATCGTTAGCTCTCAGTGATACGCCAACAAAACACACTCGTGCGGTGAAAACTATGGAAAAAACGGCATTTTCTCACCAGTTTTGCTGGACTCCCTCTTATGAAGGCTTATTTCTTTTTTGCCACCACAGATACGTTTTTGTATTTTTTATTACCTCTGAAACCGTCTTCTTTACACCTAGATTCCGGTCTTTTCTTGTCTTCCTTATCCATTTCTTTATCCATTGTATCCATGTTTTCTGTAAATCTGCTACTGGGTTGGCGTATACAGTAGCGTATCCATGGCAACAATAGAGTTTTATAACAGCAAAACCTGGATCGCTGTCGTGAAACACTTGACGTTTCCCTTACCTAAGAGAACAGTTTATGGGATTATATGAAACACCAGTCATTCCCTTAGGTAAGGGGAAATCACCACTTTAGTCTCTTACTGAAGAGAAAAACTAAAGCTGCTTTATGCAACCGGCACAGGACTCTTGTGCTGGACAGTTTTGAGACTGTTTTAAAAAAGGCACTATATAATATTTGTGTGAAAGTGTCTCACTACAAGGTACTGAAAGATTGCAATCAAGGCAGAATTTGCATATTTTAAACTGATGAATAATCTGGACAGATTTATTGAAATTTGGCTTTTGAATGATGTTTTGTGCACAGTGGATTATGAAAATGAGCTGGTATTAAGTTTATGATCAGTTTTTGTGACTGTTAAAAAAAGTTTAAATTATTTATTAAATTATTTTAATTATTAATTTTATTTAATAATTTGCTACATTTATGTGAAATTATGAATGTTTTTGTGTGGGTATATGTGTATGTATGTACATTTGAGAAAATAGATGTGTATGAGATTTTATTTATTTATTCATTATTATTTTTCAAATTAATTAAATATTTTTTATCTAAATAATGAAATTGTACAAAGGTTTGGGTTTTTCTTTTTTTGTAAATGTAAAGGATGTGTTACGGTTAAATATTGGTTGAGGTATGTCTATACAGTGTAATTATAAATTAAGGAGTGTTAAAGGTCTCTCTCTCTCTCTCTCTCTCTCTCTCTCTCTTTCTCTCTCTCTCTCTCTCTCTCTCTCTCTCTCTCTCTCTCTCTCTCTCTCACACTCTCTCTCTCTCTCTCTCTCTCTCTCTCTCTCTCTGCTGTAGGTTAAGCTGGTGTAATATGACAGATGAAGGTTGTTCTGCTGTGACTTCAGCTCTGAAATCAAACCCATCACACCTGAGAGAGCTGGACCTGAACGGGAATAATCTAGGAGACTCTGCAGTGAAAAACCTCAGTGATCTACTGATGAACCCACAATTCAAGCTGGAGAAACTACAGTTAGTATCATTATACTGTACATTATTACTGTTTAGTTTATTTTAAGCAGTATCGGCTGGTGAAAAATATCATCAGGTCTTTTAGCGTTGTGGCTCTTCCTTAATCCGTCAAGCATCCACCCTTCTCTCATTCAAAACCTCTTAAAAACAATGTTTTTCTCTGAATATTACTCTTCAGCGCACAGTCTGTAAATTATACATTATTATATGTTGTTTGTTTGAATCCCTCTTTGTATCTTTAACCTAACTTTGTAAGTGACTCTGTGTATTACTTTCTGGCCTTGGTGTGTGTATTGTGCTTTAATGTTGATGTTGTTGTATTGCTTAACCCAGTGGTCCTCTTAGAGTGTTTTACCCCTGAGGCTTTTAACCTCCTCCTGCGTACCGCTCTCTGCAGTCACTCCTTCAGTAAAGACAATATTTCCCCTTAAATCCACATTTCCAGTGCTTAAAATCAACATCACTTAATATTAATACCTATCGTTTGTTGAACTGAATATTAATACCCATCGTTTGTTGAACTGAATATTAATACCCATCGTTTGTTGAACTGAATATTAATACCCATCGTTTGTTGAACTGAATATTAATACCCATCGTTTGTTGAACTGAATATTAATACCCATCGTTTGTTGAACTGCTGTATAAAATCAATGTCACATTTGAAATTGTGTGGATATTCGTATAATGTGATCAACATTAACACAGGAACTCACACAGGGTGTTTTTGTATCGAAGAGTTTGAATCTTAAATCGATCTCTATGCACAGAGATCTGTGTATGTGTATATATTTGTTCTCTGTGCTAGTAAGCGCTAAATCCCCACTTTTACAAAGGTACATTGTCGAGAACGGCAGTGCGCACGGTTTGCCAAGACAGTATAATCTGCACGAGACATCATATGCTCGCTGCTTGTGTGAATCATCAGTTTTCACCGTAAAAGATTTAATTTGATCGGATGTCTCGTAGCCTATACGGCATTTTACCTGCTAGAAATACATGCATTGTTGGCATCGGCTAACGTTACCCGCTTCTGTCACCTCATGTTCCCCAGTTTGAGAAACACTGCCTTAACCTGTCTTTGTAAAGCGACCTTGGGTGTTGGAAAGGCGCTAGGCCTATATAAATAAAAATCATCATCATTATTATTAATAACCACCCATTATTATTATTATTATTATTAATAACCACCCAAACACAATACAAACTGCAGGATACCAGTGCTCTGTGATAAAGTCAGTAATTATTTAATGCCAATATTAAAGGGGTGGTTGATTGCGATTTCACTTTTTTCATTTTAAATAGTGTGTAATGTTGCTGTTGGTACATGAACAGTATCTGCAAAGTTGCTGCACTGAAAGTTCAACGTAAGCAGAGATATCGTCTTTTAAAAATCAGGAAGTTTAATGCCTACAAAAACGACTCGAATGGGACTACAACGAGATACTCCCGGGTTTTATACGTAACTAACCCATAAATTTACATCAACCCTCCCTCCGGAATATGCACAAAAGGGGGCATGGCCATATTTCCGTCGAAAGTGTGTTATTTTCACCCAGCTGTCAGGTCTTCTGTGTTCGGGCTTCCTACGGACGCTGTAGTTCGTCAACAATGGCTACAATTTATGTTTGATCATGTTCCTGAAAATTACAATCGTAATTTAGCTCTCTGTGCTGCGCATTTTACGGAAGACAGCTTCCAGAATCTCCACAAATTCAATGCCGGATTCAACAAGAAACTGTTACTAAAACATTTAGCAGTTCCAACTTTAAAACCAGAGGCAGCAGTTGTTGGGCCACAACCTGTAAGTAAGACTTAATCATTTTAAATGTATTTGCATGTATAATTTCAGACGTAATGCTTTAGTTTTTATCAAGGACGTAAACAAATGCCAGCGCTGGCTTTAGTAGCCACTTAGTTATGCTATTTCGTGTGTCTATGACAAACGCGTACAAACATTTTGGACCGAATTTGTAATTATGTACTAATTTTCTAAATGTATTTTCCATGTATACTTTGACGTAATTTTTCGATTTGATCAAGAACGTAAACCAATGCCAACGCTGTTTGTTTATAGTAGCCAGTTAGTTCGATGCTATTTTGTGTGTGTAAGACAAACGTGTACACCTAAAGAAAACGATACACTGAGTAAACTAAGTTTTGTGAATAGATAAACGGTTGTTCATTATATCGATAAAAAAATAACTTTAAAAAACGGTATTACTCTGTCATTTATTCAGTTATATTAAATGTTTAATCAGGAGAAAACCGTATCTCAAAAGCTAACTAGCAGCAGTAGCATTTTCAAGTAACAGCGTATCGAAATTCTTAATAATAATAGTAGAATAGAAAAGAATAGAATAGAATAATAATAATAATAAAAAAATGTACCATTCAGAAACGTTTTGTAAGAGCCGTGTTTGGGGAGGTTCTGCTTGACTCTCTTCAATGCCGCTTTCTGGGTCTGATTCTGGCTCAAACTGATACGGCAGTATTGACACCATTATTTACATGTGACCGGAGCACATGCAGCTTTCGCTCGTAAAGGTAATGGGCGTGAAGTTTCCGGACAACGTGCACTACGCAGTTTAGCCAATTACAACACACCGGCCCAACTAACCAATCTGAGCCCATTGCCTGTTTCTGAGGGAGTGGTTTCATAGAATCAGGAAGTCAACCGGTCGTTCAAATGACAGAGGAGAAAGCGGCTTACAATAAAGGTGAAATTTATGAAAAATAAGGCTTTAAAAAAAAAAACACACACACTTAGACATGTTATATTCAGTGTTGGGCAGTAGCGTCGCTACAAGTAGTGACGCTACTAGTTTAACTACATTTCTCAGTAGCGTGGGTAGCATCACTGTTTTCTGAATCAAATAGCTTTTCAGTAGCGAAGCTCATTTTTGATCAAGTAGTGCGTTAGTGTCCACACAAGCTAACGTTACATTTTCCCAAGCATTTCTAAAGCTCAAGCTCAAATCGGAAATACAACTGCTAAGTATCACTGATGCTGGATCAGTTAGTGACGGTGACTACTTCTTCTTGTTTTACGGTGGTTGGCAACCATAGGGCCATTATGATTTATGGACTGAATCGCGATATCCATGCATAAAAACTAAATTTACTGTATAACGCGGAATTTCACGGATTTTGTCAGATCTTGGATGAAAAGAAGGTAAGTAAACTTAAATAAAATCGCGATATAGACTAGTGTCTGTGAATATTAAACCGCATAAAGACTATTTAAAAAGGAATCATGCATGTTCTGCGTGTCTCTGTGAATGAATGGCTCAGACGCGCGGATTCATTTACCACACACTATAAGCACCCATGACGCTTGCGATGTTTTCAGTAATGGATCGATGAACTTCATCTACACAGCCGCTCTGAGAGTCACTTTAGCAGCATTTTAGCTTGATTTGAGAAAAACTATCGTCATATCAAAAAAAACAAAAAAAACAGAGACTCAAAGGTCTAGCTACATGGCAACCTGTCAAAATAAAAGGTTGGTTTAACCTTTGAAGAAAGTTTTGCTTAAATCATTAGGCCTACATTTTAAATAATTGGTCATTACAATTTAAACCATTAAAAAAAACTATTTCATAGTGCCCTTAAAATGTAATTTATTTAAAAATGTTAATAAATTATTGTTAAATTATATACGTTTCATGATTTCAATTAATTACACGTTTTTGATTACTAAAATTTTATCTAACCATTAAAATGGGAGTCCAGAAAAATTAAAACAAAATAAAACTGAATTTGGAATGTGGGAAAAAATAAAACGTATTTCATAGGGCTCTACAAACCAGCTTTTTGGTGCATTACCACCACCTTCTGCTCCGTATGGTGTGACATCACGTACCAATATCAATCCTTGGGCTGACACGTGAGAAATGGAAAAAGATGCACACACTTTTGACATCTGGTTTTGTTATAGTTTTATATAGTTATATGGTTTTATATAGTTTTTTTGTTTTTGTTTTTTTTGCCAAGTTGGTTTGGAACAGTTGTTGAATAAACAATTGAACTGACAAATTATGCCTGCCTATATGTTTGATTGACAATTTTATTGATCTCTGAGATAGCATTGACTTGGAATTAAGTTGGTTCAATATAAAAATTTAATTTGAAAAAGTAGCTTAGATGTAGTAAACTACTTTTGCCATATTGCTGTAGCTTAGCTTGCTACATTTCCCAGGGTGGTAGCTTCAGTGTAGTGAAGCTACATTTAATGTAGAGTAACTGCTAGCTTAGCTCACTACATTTTCTAAGTAGCTTGCCCAACACTGGTTATATTGCACCCCATAAACACAATCATGCAAAGAAAAAAAGCAGTAAACCACCCCTTTAAAAGGTTGAGGCATTCTTACACACACACAAAATAAATATTGCACAAAATTTCCATTTGAAATTGAACTCAAACTGTTTAACGTTAGTTACTTTCTCAGACAGTGCTTCATATCCCTCACTCCGGTAACTGATGCTGGATCTGTCCCGTTGTTTTAAAAAGTAAGAATGGAAAGCACCGTAAGGCATTAGCATGAGCGCATCAGCTAGCCGGTGTTTGTACTGTACCAGCTCCGAGAGAAGCCTCGCGCCGCTTCCCTTTATCGCTAGCCTGTTGTGCCTGTGACTGTCTGATAGAGATCGGCGCGGGCGCTAAAAGAATCGCCCATAGCGGACTAGATTTGAGCTCGCTGATTGGCTAGAGTTTATGTCAAACATTTATTTATTATGTATGTATTTACTTATTTATTGATTGCTTGTGTCTCTTAAACTGTGGGCTGACTCATAGCACCCTCTATTGGCCAGACACCCCTGATTTTAAGACAACTGGACTCAAGTCTCATCATTTGGGTAGTGTGGTGATGGCGCAGTGGATAAGACACATGCCTTTGGTGTGAGAGACGCGGGTTCGAATCCACTGTGAGACACCAATGTGTCCCTGAGCAAGACACTGAACCTTTAGTTGCTCCAGAGGCGTGCGACCTCTGAAATATATAGCAATTGTAAGTCGCTTTGGATAAAAGCGTCAGCTAAATGAATAAATGTAAATTTATAGCACTGCACTTTCTGGTGTTTCTCCATCTGAAGAAAGATTCAGAAATACTATTAGTTAACGGTTTGTTATGTGTATCAGTAGAAAGAGCATTAAACTGTGAAGCATTTGAAACTTTGTGGCTATTAAATTGTTTTATATGCTGAAATCTGACAAATCTTTGCTTTGAAACAATACAGAAGTGATAACAGACTAAAAACAGTGTAACAAATGACAGTAAATTATTCTGACAGAGTTACAGTTATACTGGACTAATGGCACTTTTCACTAAATCTTAATTTATTAAGCAGAATGTGTGTTTAGAGGTTATAAACTACACTTTAAAATTCCTTAAAATAAACTGTCATTCATGTACAAGATTTAAAATAAAATGTATTAGTAGCAGTAGTAATATTAATATTAAAATGTATTATACCTTATTAGTAGTAAAGTTAATGATAAAATGTAGGATAGCAGTTGCAATTTAATGTTATTTGTTAGTAGTGCTATTTATTAGTGTTAATAATATATATTAATGTATTATCTGTATATTTTTGTTATTATTATTTTGTTAATATATTTGTTCTTATTATTAGCACAAATATATACAAAACTTTTCAGATCTGTCATAAAATGTATTTATTCCTCAATTGATGTGACTGTTATTTTCCCTTCACTCTGTAGCTACAGAAGTTTGTTGTTAAGAAAGTTGTAAAGGTCTTGATTTTCCTTCTGCTTTTTGAGTTTTTCGATCTCTAACTGCAGTTTTGTGTTTTGTAGCTGTAGAACCTCTCTCTGCAGATCCAGCACTTCTTGTAGCGACTGGAGAGAGTATTTGTGTCTTTCTGAGATTCACGAGTGTCTTGGAGAAATTATGAAATAGTCTAAAAATAATATTGAGGCTGTTCAAAGTCAAATTAACAATAGACTAAAATAATAGTTATCTAAGAAACAATAAAAGCTCACTTGGTTGCTTCTGGTTTGGCGTTCTGCTGGGCTTTGTGGTGTTGAAGCTGCTTTGACTGCTGGAAAGGTCTAACGCCTGAAACAAATACCAATCATCATATTATTTTGTTGTCATATATTCCGCCTGTCATGATCTTTAAATCGTTTATCCTCAGCAGTGATAAGTTTTATTTGATTTTAAGATCAATTAAAATGATTGATCTTAACTATTAACTATACTATAACTTCACTTTATTAACTATTCTCTCACTCAGTGTTATACTGTTCCTCTGGTTCAGCTTCACTCTGTAAACCGCAGGGATGCCAGCCAGAACAGGAGAGTCCGCCACAAGGATGTCTTGACCATTTTAGTAGAGTCTGACAATTCAGTGGCGGTGGTCCTCCTCCTGCAGTGTTGTTATCGTTAGCTCTCAGTGATACGCCAACAAAACACACTCGTGCGGTGAAAACTATGGAAAAAACTGCATTTTCTCACCAGGTTTGCTGGACTCCCTCTTATGAAGGATTATTTCTTTTTTTTTTTTTGCCACCACAGATACGTTTTTGTATTTTTTATTACCTCTGAACCGTCTTCTTTACACCTAGATTCCGGTCTTTTCTTGTCTTCCTTATCCATTTCTTTATCCATTGTATCCATGTTTTCTGTAAATCTGCTACTGGGTTGGCGTATACAGTAGCGTATCCATGGCAACAATAGAGTTTTATAACAGCAAAACCTGGATCGCTGTCGTGAAACACTTGACGGTTTCCCTTACCTAAGAGAACAGTTTATGGGATTATATGAAACACCAGTCATTCCCTTAGGTAAGGGGAAATCACCACTTTAGTCTCTTACTGAAGAGAAAAACTAAAGCTGCTTTATGCAACCGGCACAGGACTCTTGTGCTGGACAGTTTTGAGACTGTTTTAAAAAAGGCACTATATAATATTTGTGTGAAAGTGTCTCACTACAAGGCACTGAAAGATTGCAATCAAGGCAGAATTTGCATATTTTAAACTGATGAATAATCTGGACAGATTTATTGAAATTTGGGTTTTGAATGATGTTTTGTGCACAGTGGATTATGAAAATGAGCTGGTATTAAGTTTATGATCAGTTTTTGTGACTGTTAAAAAAAGTTTAAATTATTTATTAAATTATTTTAATTATTAATTTTATTTAATAATTTGCTACATTTATGTGAAATTATGGATGTTTTTTTGTGGGTATATGTGTATGTATGTACATTTGAGAAAATAGATGTGTATGAGATTTTATTTATTTATTCATTATTATTTTTCAAATTAATTAAATATTTTTTATCTAAATAATGAAATTGTACAAAGGTTTGGGTTTTTCTTTTTTTGTAAATGTAAAGGATGTGTTACGGTTAAATATTGGTTGAGGTATGTCTATACAGTGTAATTATAAATTAAGGAGTGTTAAAGGTCTCTCTATCTCTCTCTCTCTCTCTCTCTCTCTCTCTCTCTCTCTCTCTCTCTCTCTCTCTCTCTCTGTCTCTCTCTCTCTATCAATTCAATTCAATTCAGTTTCAATTCAAAGGGGCTTTATTGGCATGAAAGTTTTTGAAACAATGTTGCCAAAGCATATACAAAATATACAAATAAAATATATATATTATATATATATATATATATATATAAACATTTAACACAATGTTTGGATATACTTGTGTGTGTGTGTGTGTGTGTGTGTGTGTGTCGGTCACTCACTGCCCCTATCTCTCTCTCTCTCTCTCTCTCTCTCTCTCTCTCTCTCTCTCTCTCTCTCTCTGCTGTAGGTTAAGCCGGTGTTATATGACAGATGAAGGTTGTTCTGCTGTGACTTCAGCTCTGAAATCAAACCCATCACACCTGAGAGATCTGGACCTGAGCTGGAATAAACTAGGAGACTCTGCAGTGAAAAACCTCAGTGATCTACTGATGAACCCACAATTCAAACTGGAGAAACTACAGTTAGTATCATTATACTGTACAGCAGTGACAGTGTGATTAAAGTTTAGTTTAAAGGTGCAATGTGTAATATTTCTGAGGATCTATTGACAGAAATGCAATATAAGATCCATAACTAAGATTTCAGTGGTGTATAAAGACCTTCATAATGAACCGTTATGTTTTTATTACCTTAGAATGAGCAGTTTCTGTCTACACACACCGCGGGTTCCCTTACACTGAAATGCGCCGACATGTTTCTACAGTGGCCCTAAACGGACAAACGCGTTTTGTTAATATGTTGCTCTTCGTGCAAGGAAGCAAGCTTAGTTCAGCGAATAAAACACTGACACAATGATGAACAAGTAACAATATTATTCACAATAACATAGTTTTACTGAAAAATTAAGTAAACATAATTTCTTAATTTATCCTTGTAAAGAAACCTCATTGCTGAACTGCTACTCTCTGCTGTCTCAGATGACAAAATATTTTCCTGTCGGCCACCGTAACTTTTGTTGGTTGCAATTCGTAACCTCACCACTAGATGCCGCTAAAAATCACACACTGCACCTTTAAGTTACACTGAATTATACCCCAAATTTTCTTTACAACATTGTGTATCTCCTAAATAAACTGATTGTCGTAACCAACCAAAACCTATTCATATCTCCTCGCCTCCCATCTATAGCCCCCCCAACACCAACCCTTCTACCACCAATCTACCTCCCTCCATCTCCCCCCAACCCCACTTATACCCCAATCACCTTCAAAAATATCTATATCCTTCTCCTAGAAATATATTTTTCTCCCATAACATACCCTAAATTAAACACCCACCCCCACATATTCCGATTCTACTCCAAAACCTTTCCTAAATATCCTTAACACCCATTTCCATTAATTCCCAATTACCCACAACCACCTATAATCCCACTACCCCACCAATCAACCCTACAAATACCCATACCATCTATATACCCATAATACATCCTACACAAATATCAAATAAATATCATCCACCCCCCCTCCCACCCCCCACCAACCAACCCCCCATCCCTCCACCCCCCTAAACCTCCCCCCCTCTACTATATCCTCATCCCTCCTCCACATTTCCCACACTCCACCCATTCCTAACATATCCCCCCCACCCCCCCCCCCCCCCCCCCCCCCCCCCCCCCCCCCCCCCCCCCCCCCCCCCCCCCCCCCCCCCCCCCCCCCCCCCCCCCCCCCCCCCCCCCCCCCCCCCACCCCCCAAAAAAAAACCACCCCCAACCCCCCTCCCTCCCCCCCAACTAAATTAACCCCCTATAACCCCATGAAAAAAATCATAATCAAATTACTAAGCAATCACTGAATGGAATAACACAAAATATGTATCACTTCAGAGCTTAGAAACTCTGCTTTTTAATGCATCTGACCATTTCGATCAACTCTTGACGAGTTCTGAGTCGTCCCTGTAAACCGCAGTGAACCGCTGGCGACGCCACCTAGCTACGGGAAAATTAATAATCATATTGTTCAAACTACTGCCTTGATCAACACAAAATTAGTGTCATTTCAAAGCTTAGAGTCTGAACTTTACTATGGATTATGTTGATTTTGGACTCAAGATATTCCTCACAGAGGAACAACATTTTTAATAATGCCTTCCAGGTGTCAAGTGCTAAACAAAAAGGCTAGCTTGTTTCCAAATGCTGTAACTTTTGATTACTTTATGCTATCACCACAAAATTTGATCCAGATGCAGATCACATGTAGAGGAATATATATTTTTTCCTCATAACTTATTTCCTTCTTGAGTTATGGCATGTCAAATAAGAAAGATATGTAACATTTCCCTTCAGCACACTTTTTTTGTCTTTTATCAGCAGTGTCTCAGCATGAGATTGTCCAAATGTAATATAAAAAAAAAAAATCTGAAAATATACAAAGTTTTCTATCAAATGATATCTACCTTTTAACTCTCCCTGATTTAGTTTTGGAGTTTTGAGTCTTTACTTTTGTGTGTGTCACTAAAAATGCCTTCAGGGTTTAAAGGGTTAATAAGATGTTCATCATTGATCTGAGTCATTTTCAGTATTAGTGACTGTATGGCATTTATTAATGATGCTTTTAACTCACACATGAACTGAACATGGATTTGAGTCATTTTCTCTTTCTGTCTTCAGTCTGAGGTATTGCAGTATTATAGAGAAACAGAGTCTCATCCTGACTTCAGCTCTGAAATCAAACCCATCACACCTGAGAGAGCTGGACCTGAGCGTGAATAATCTAGGAGACTCAGGAGTGAAAAACCTCAGTGATCTACTGATGAACCCACAATTCAAGCTGGAGAAACTACAGTTAGTATCATTATACTGTACAGCAGTGACAGTGTGATTAATGTTTACTGTTTAGTTTATTTTAAGGCAACTGGACTCAAGTCTCATCATTTATAGCACTGCACTTTCTGGTGTTTCTCCATCTGAAGAAAGATTCAGAAATACTATTAGTTAACGGTTTGTTATGTGTATCAGTAGAAAGAGCATTAAACTGTGAAGCATTTTAAACTTTGTGGCCATAAAATTGTTTTATATACTGAAATCTGACAAATCTTTGCTTTGAAACAATACAGAAGTGATAACAGACTAAAAACAGCGTAACAAATGACAGTAAATTATTCTGACAGAGTTACAGTTATACTGGACTAATGGCACTTTTCACTAAATCTTAATTTATTAAGCAGAATGTGTGTGTAAGCAATAAGGTACTGGAGGCTGTGCTGTATGGTGAATAAGTCACGGCTGAAGGGCGTTGTTAGGCTCGACGTGAAGCGAGTCAGCCGTGACTTATTCACCATACAGCACTAGCCTCCAGTGCCTTATTGCTTTTATAAAACGGTTACCACACAATACAGATATTAAAGCTGAAAAATATCTATCTATGCAACTTGCATGAAGTAAAATAACTAAAAGCCTTCCTTCCACTGGAAAAAATAGTCCCTGACCGTAAACAGCAACAGAAGTTACATACATATTTTCTCCATTAGATGAAGACAAAGACTGTCTTTATGAGTGAGTCAGTCAGTAGAGAAGACTTTTATATTGAAAGGACTCAAACTTGTGAACATGGAAAAGCAAGACACAACTGATAAATGACTAGGGCACGGAAACCCCTTGACTGTTAAAAGGACAAGATGTCGCAGCGAACATTCAAACAGATTTTTTATTATGAATATAGGTCTGACCTGAAGGAAAATGCTATATCTACTGTAAATGCAGGAACACTCGCTTACTCGATCTCTCACAATACTCTACTCTATAAGCTTCAGTGAACAATATCAGTGAGATCAAACATGTGTTTACGTTGCTAAGAGTGGTTGCTAGGGGTGTTGTGTAGTGACACATAGAGCCGTTGCTAAGAGTGGTTGCTAGGGGTGTTGTGTAGTGATACATAGAGCCGTTGGGTGAAGCGGTCATAGCCGTGTTTATCGTGAATAAAACACAGATATTGACCAATCAGAATCAAGGATTGGAACTAACCGTTTTATAATTAGATGTAAACTACACTTTAAAATGACTGGAAATAAATTGTCATTCATGTTCAAGATTATCTGATGATGAAAATGTGAAATCAGTCCATTTAAATGTTAACTTTTCTATTGTTTCTATATTGATCCTATATATTAATCTACAGTGATAAGTTCACTTGTTTGTGGAGTGAGGACGGATCCAGACTTGGATTGTAACTAGTTTCCTCAAATGCTCCTGTCTTGGATTATTCATATCATTAAGTTTCCATGATTTTGCTGGTGTATTAGTGACTGTATGGCATTTATTAATGATGCTTTTAACTCACACATGAACTGAACATGGATTTGAGTCATTTTCTCTTTCTGTCTTCAGTCTGAGTAATTGCAGTATTACAGAGAAACAGAGTCTCATCCTGACTTCAGCTCTGAAATCAAACCCATCACACCTGAGAGATCTGGACCTGAGCTGGAATAATCTAGGAGACTCTGGAGTGAAAAACCTCAGTGATCTACTGATGAACCCACAATTCAAGCTGGAGAAACTACAGTTAGTATCATTATACTGTACATTATTACTGTTTAGTTTATTTTAAGCAGTATCGGCTGGTGAAAAATATCATCAGGTGTTTTAGCGTTGTGGCTCTTCCTCAATCCGTCAAGCATCCACCCTTCTCTCATTCAAAACCTCTTAAAAACAATGTTTTTCTCTGAATATTACTCTTCAGCTCACAGTCTGTAAATTATACATTAGTATATGTTGTTTGTTTGAATCCCTCTTTGTTAGTATCTTTAACCTAACTTTGTAAGTGACTCTGTGTATTACTCTCTGGCCTTGGTGTGTGTATTGTGCTTTAATGTTGATGTTGTTGTATTGCTTAACCCAGTGGTCCTCTTAGAGTGTTTTACCCCTGAGGCTTTTAACCTCCTCCTGCGTACCGCTCTCTGCAGTCACTCCTTCAGTAAGGACAATATTTCCCCCTTAAATCCACATTTCCAGTGCATTTTTTACCTTTATAAAATAAATAATGCTTTAAATAAAAAAATGTTCAATAGAGAAATATGCAATGATTGTAAAAACAAAGTGACGCGTTATTTTGTTTGCGTAGCCTGTCTTTGTAAAGCGACCTTGGGTGTTGGAAAGGCGCTAGGACTATATAAATAAAAATCATCATCACTATTATTATTATTATTAATAACCACCCAAACACAATACAAACTGCAGGATACCAGTGCTCTGTGATAAAGTCAGTAATTATTTAATGCCAATATTAAAAGGTTGAGGCATTCTTACACACACACAAAATAAATATTGCACAAAATGTCCATTTGCATTTGAAATTGAACTCAAACTGTTTAACGTTAGTTACTTTCTCAGACAGTGCTTCATATCCCTCACTCCGGTAACTGATGCTGGATCTGTCCCCGTTGTTTTAAAAAGTAAGAATGGAAAGCACCGTAAGGCATTAGCATGAGCGCATCAGCTAGCCGGTGTTTGTACTGTACCAGCTCCGAGAGAAGCCTCGCGCCGCTTCCCTTTATCGCTAGCCTGTTGTGCCTGTGACTGTCTGATAGAGATCGGCGCGGGCGCTAAAAGAATCGCCCATAGCGGACTAGATTTGAGCTCGCTGATTGGCTAGAGTTTATGTCAAACATTTATTTATTTAATCAGCAATTGGCTAAACTGCTCCACAGACCCGCCTCCCTGGGTCATTTCTCCAGCGCCACAGAGCTGATGACACGCGTAGAAAAAGCAGACATTTTGAATTTCTATCATATTTTTCACATGTACTGGGTGCATTTAATATCTCAAACACACAAATATTGCGAATTTGTATAGATAATTTATGTATGTATTTGATCGCTTGTGGCTCTTAAACTGTTGACTGGTGTTTCTCCATCTGTGAGCACTAAAATTTTTGACTCTAACTCCTCCTAGAGCTTTAACTCTACAAACTCGGTTCAGACACTCAAACTGTTCTGACTCGGTATGCTATATCTTTTCTAACTGATCGGACTTACGGTTTTCCTAAAAATGACGATCAAACTCGGAAAAAACTCCCATTGACTTAACATTGCGGAATGTTCAAATTTTCAAACTGGCCAACTGCCAAAAATTCAAATCTAAACTCCTTGAAGCCCTAGACTGAATCAAACTGCCATTCTATATACTATATGAGCCATTGAGACTCATTTAAACTAATAAACTCATCTATCTATGACACTTATCTATCTACACTTAAACTCTTAAACTCATAATAAATTAATAAACCCTAAACTTGAACTCTTAGACTCATTTAAACTTATAAACTCTAAACTCATAAACTCATACACTTATAAACTCATACACGTATAAACTCATGAATTCATACACTTATGAACTCTTAAACTCATAAATTAATAAACTCTGAACTCTTACTAATTTAAACTTATAAACTCTAAACTCAAACTCGTACACTTATGAACTCATGAATTCATAAACTTATAAACTGATACACTGATAAACTCATGAATTCATACACTTATGAATTTTCATAATTTCATACACTTATGAACTTTTAAACTCATATATAGTTCACCATAACAACCACACAGAGCACCCTAGCAACTGTCTAGCAACCACCCAGAACACCCTAGCAACCACCCAAAATACCTTACAACACCCTAGCAACTGCCTAGCAACCACCCAGAACACCCTAGCAACCACCCAAAATACCTTAAAACACCCTAGCAACACCATAGCAACCACCCAAAATACCCAGAACACCCTAGCAACCACCCAGAACACCCTAGCAACTGCCTAGCAACCACCCAAAATACCTTAAAACACCCTAGCAACCACCCAGAAACACCCTAGCAACTTTAGATTACTTCACACTATACTTTAAACTTTAAACTACTTTAAACTATTTAAAACTTTAAACTACTTTAAACTAATTCAAACTTTAAACTACTTTAAACTTTAATCTATTTAAAACTTTAAACTACTTTAAACTTCAAACTCCTTTAAAATTCAGACTAATTTAAACTTTAAACTACTTTAAAATTCAAACTAATTTAAACTTTAAACTAATTTAAACTTCAAACTACTTTAAACTTTTTCAAACTTTCAGGTCCAAACTTTCACAAGCCAACTTAAAGTTTGTCTCAAACTTTTTCTAGTGATAACAGACTAAAAACAGTGTAACAAATGACAGTAAATTATTCTGACAGAGTTACAGTTATACTGGACTAATGGCACTTTTCACTAAATCTTAATTTATTAAGCAAAATGTGTATTTAGAGGTTGTAAACTACACTTTAAAATTCCTTAAAATAAACTGTCATTCATGCACAAGATTTTTTTACGTTTAAAATGTGAAATCAGTCCATTTAAATGCTAACTTTTCTATTGTTTCTATATTGCTCCTATATATTAATCTACAGTGATAAGTTCACTTATTTGTGGAGTGAGGACGGATCCAGACTAGGAATAGTATTAATCTCATTAAGTTTCCATGATTTTGCTGGAGTATTATTGAGACAGTCTGGCATTTAATAATGATGCTTTTAACTCAACCAATGAAATGCACATGGAATTTGAGTCATAATACAAAATTCAAGTACTTACAGTCTGTCCCTACTAGCTCGCCGCCTCTACAGCGAAACAGAGTCTCAACCTGAACTTCAGCTCTGAAATCCACAACACCCATCTCTCCATCTCCCACCTTGCTTCCACATCATTCTACCTTCTATCCCCCCACATATCATACATCATAACCAAACTACATCATTATCCACCCTATATATTTACTAACACATACCTCCTATACCTCATTATTCAACCTAACACATATAATAAACTAACCCATCTAACACTAATTCAATAAAACTTTTACAAAACACCCATTATATACTTCAACAACCAACCTATATATATTCCCATCCTCCATTCAAACCCCCCCCAACACACCCAACAATCCTCTTTCATTAACAACCCAATATACCCCAAATAACAATCAAACCAAACCAACCACCAATCAACAATAAATAAAAACTATACAAACTATAAAAAACACCACCACACACCACCTCAATCACAACCCACACCACCAAAACCCCCCAATCCACCAAACAACCACCCAAAACCCAAAAAACCCCAAAAAAAAAAACAAAAAATATATAATACCCCCCCCCCCCCCCCCCAAAAACAAAAATTTCCCCACACACCCCACACACCCAACCCCCCCCCCCCCCACACCCAATAATAAAAACACTCCCACACAAAACCCCCCCCCCCCCCCAAATATTTATTTTATCCTGCGGCGGGGCGCGCCCCCCCACCCCCCCCCCCCCCCCCCCCCCCCCCTCCCCCCCACCCCTTTTTTTCCCCCCCCCCCCACACCCTGGGCAATAAGATGTTCGTCTTTAACTCAGTCTTTGACTAACTCAAAAGCACTGCTGTTTTTTAAAAGTGCTTGATCTGAGTGGCAATCATATAGGAGATCACATGCAGCGATCAGAGGCAACAGTGATTTCGAGACTCAAACAAATGTGTCCTGAGGTGAGGAAACATCACTTTATGATATTAAAGAGATCTTCATTTACCTCTGATATCTGAACAAACCTTTCAAACATTCGTGAAAGGAAATTTTCCTTAAGCTATATTGCAACACTTGTGGTTTGTGTGAGAACAAAATGAGATAATGTTTAAAGAAGACAAAAGCACACTGTCACAGCTTTATACATCAACACCTGCTTTATTAACTGTGTCAGTAATAGTGAATGATTTCAGTGTGAACAGAGACTTGGTCAGATTGTAGGAAAACGCTGCACTCCTGCTAAAATCAGTGCAGTTCCAGCTTCAGCTCACAGCGTCCAGCTCACATGAGAAATGTCTCTGTCTCTAGTGTGTTTTTACTGTGACAAGCAACACGTCACACTACTCTACACTTACTTTACTCTCAGTTATTTACTAAGAGCCTACAAACATGTTTAAACTAGAGGACAAACGGCTTTGACTTGTGGAAATTTAACTGAAAGGTTTTAACTGAAAATAACATTTGTATTTTCTCCCTGTGGTTTCTTCCATACGCCGTACACTCATCAGTGTGTGTTTCTCCTTTACAGAGACTCAATAGGAGTCGCAGGTCCTTCTGCACTCACACCAACACAAACACACACACACATATCAACCTCAGTCATGCTTTACATCTATTATACTTAACTCAAATATTGTTTGAGAAATATCTCTGCAAGATAATGGAAACTAATAAAAAATAATTAAAATATATATAAAGTAATTTTCACTTTGTTCCACTGAACACTGATTGTTCTCTCTTCTGGTTTCTCTTTACAGAGTAGATGAATATTGATCTCCAAACGTCCCTAATAAATCATTACATCAGTTTAAATCTGTGAGACGGAGATGAGAGGATCAGTAACCATCAGGAGATCCACAGAAGAGACTCATTACTGTCTATGAGGAGAAATAAATGTGTGATTAGTGTGTAAATGTGTTTCATACAGGTGGAAGAGACTCAATTAAATAATGCAGCATATGTGTTAGCATGCGTATTAGAAACATGTGATATTGAATGATTAATGTTGGTTTAGTATTCAGCCAAATGATGGTTTAGTTTTATTTAAAGGAGGAACAGAGGAAGCAGCTCAGATGAGTCTGTCTGCAGAAATCTTCAGTTTAAGGCCTACTAATATAATCATGTCTGGATTGAACTCATACATAATGATTCAAATGTTTCTTATCATAAATGTGATTGTCAAGTATAGCACATACATGTATCATATGATATAAAGTCTACAATGTGAAAATTGCATGTTAAGGAAATTTATATATACTTTTTCCTCTTTCATTGTATGCATAGAATATATTTGTTGGTTTGTTAGTGTTTTATTTTATATTAAGTTAGTGTCTCTTCTCTACAGACCAACTAAACATTTTTACTTGTTAGCAGCATTTTGTACCTTTCACTTGATCTGGTCTAGATTGTCTAATGCATTTTGTTTAGAAATTATAATCTTCTCTTTCACCACATTTATATTCGCATGTAAATAAAATATATAGTTGAGAGCAATTGTTTTTGTTTGAAAAGTTCACTTGCCTGTTGTAAGTATTATTAAGTGAAGTTCACAGTGTAATTTGGGGAGGAGTGAGCCCATCTAATGTTTAAATGAGCAGCGGGAGCATATAAGCAGCGCTCAGCTTGCTCTGGCATCAGCTGTTCTGGCACTGCGCCGCCACACTTCACCCACAGCATCTTCAGCTCGACGCGCTGGTGCCACCGTTCTCCTCCACACGTCTACAGAAACCCAGCAGCAAAACACTCTTTTTAAATTCACTGTAATGGGGGCCGATTCCCCCTTTTCCTCATTGCTTTTTATAGAGCAGTAAATAGCTGCGGTCAAGCCAGCCGCCACGTCGAAATGATCGGTCAAACTAGCCAAACCTATATCGTGGTGCGCGTATACACTGGCTATTACGGTATACCGTCAGAACTAAAAACAGGTTAAATTCCTGCGAAGGCAATTTCACATTCATTCATTTATTCTGTCTGTCAGAAAGAAAGAAAGATTTCAGCACACCTCACAACCTTTCACTGCATGATATGTTGAATTCTGCTGGATCCCTTTCAGTTTGCTTACAGAGCAAACAGGTCTGTGGATGATGCAGTCAACATGGGACTGCATTATATCCTGCAACATCTCGACAGACCAGGGACTTATGCAAGGATCCTCTTTGTGGACTTCAGTTCGGCCTTCAATACCATCATGCCTGATCTTCTCACAGCCAAACTGACCCAGCTCTCCATACCATCCTCGATCTGTCAGTGGATCACCAGCTTCCTGACGAACCGGCAGCAGCGAGTGAGACTGGGGAAACACACATCCAGGACTCTCACCACCAGCACTGGCGCCCCTCAAGGGTGCGTTCTCTCCCCACTGCTCTTTTCCCTGTACACTAATGACTGCACTTCTAAAGACCCCACTGTCAAGCTCCTGAAATTTGCCGACGACACCACTGTCATCGGTCTCATCCGAAACGGTGACGAATCTGCTTACAGACTGGAGGTTGAACAGCTGGCTGTCTGGTGCAGTTATAACAACCTTGACCTGAACACGCTCAAAACAGTGGAGATGATTGTGGACTTCAGGAGGAACAGCCCAGCACTCCCCCCACTCACCATCATGAACAGCACTGTGGAAGCAGTGGAGTCATTCAGGTTCCTGGGCACTATCATCTCTCAGGACCTGAAGTGGGACAATCACATTGACTCCATTGTGAAAAAAGCCCAGCAGAGACTGTACTTCCTTCGCCAGCTGAGGAAGTTCAACTTGCCACAGGAGCTGCTGATTCAGTTCTACTCAGCCGTCATTGAGTCTGTTTTATGCACTTCCATCACTGTCTGGTTTGGTTCAGCTACCAAATCAGACATCAGGAGACTACAACGGACAGTCCGGACTGCGGAGAGGATCATTGGTGCCCCCCTGCCAACCCTCCAGGACCTGTACTCTTCCAGAGTGAGGAAGAGAGCAGGTAAAATCATCACAGACTCCACACACCCTGGTCACCTCCTGTTTGAACTGTTACCGTCAAGACGGAGACTCAGATCACTGGCCACAAGAACATCTCGGCACAGGAACAGTTTCTTCCCACAGGCCATTTCCCTCCTGAACAGTTAACATATCTCCCAAGGCATATGCCTTTAAGTGCAATACTCCCACTGTTTAGTGCAATATCCTACAACTCAGGTGACACTTATATGTAGATTTTTTTTATTTATAATATTCAAAACACTGTAAATATGTTCATAGTTCATAATCTGTAAATCTGAAAATGTCTACTCTGACTAAACCCAGCTGTGATACTTTTATTCTCATATATTTATATTTTTATTTTTTATTCTTATAATTTGTAGTATTATGTTTCTTGTTGTATTTGTATCTGTATATGTCCACTGGAAGCCTCAGTACCAAAACAAATTCCTTGTTGGCAATAAAGCTCTTTCTGATTCTGATTCTGATTCTGAATTCCAAAATAAGAGCCCCCCCCCCCCAAAAAAAAAAAAACTCAAATATTAGCTGTGTTGTCTACACATTCAGAAAATCATAAAAATAAAAGTCGTTGCTAACACAGACCAATTTCACCTCAGATGGAGAGGACACCTTCTCACGGTGTCAACGACAATGTTTCAGGACATTCTGACGTTGTTTTACAAAATAAGAGCCCCCCAAAACTCAAATATGAGCTGTTTTGTCTACAGACAAATTTCACCTCAGATGGAAAGGACACCATCTCACAGTGTCACTTACAAAAGTACAAGACATTCTGTTATTGAATTTCACATTTACATTTTTTATATTCAATTGTTATTTACAAATTATTTAAAACTATTAACACATTTTTATAGTGAATATGTGAACACTTCTTTAAATGGATAGAATGTAATTAGCAGAGGTGTCAAGTCCAGGTTCAGAAAGTAAAATTCCTCCTCAGTATTTTGTTCCAATCACCTGGATTTGCTTATTAGCACAGTTTTTCAGCCAGGAGATAGAACTAATTAGTGAAATCAGCTGGCTGAGTTAATGGGTGGAATAAACATATGGCAGGACTTTTACTTTCTGACCCCTGGAATTAACACCTCTGGTAATTAGCAATATTATTTTACTAAAAAAACAATAGCATCATTTAAATAAAAAGATAAATAACCTAAATTTAGTAATTCTGTCAACAAGACAGATTTAACAGCACAAAATGCAGTCCCAATTATTGACTCTGGCCCATTTCAGCTTCTTCTGAGTCATGCCCAGGCAATTTTCGTGGTACCACCTCTTGCAGCGGTCACACTGCATCTAAAATAAGTAAGAAATATCACTGAACTGCTACATACACAGATCCACGTTTTAAATTGCTACTCCTTTTCACGCTCCAATTCTCCTTTTACAAGTGAACAAAAAAATTCACCCACTTTGTCACACGTTGCCTACTTCCACTTGGCTCTTTTGGGCACATGGAACAGTGATTGGTCTCATCAGACACTAAATTATTAGAAATAAATAAATTGGTGACACTAATTTAATGTTCAATTTAGTCCTTTTTAAAGGAACCACCTTACAATATCAACATTACATACAGCGAAGACTGCATTTATATACAGGTCCTTCTAAAAAAATTAGCATATTGTGATAAAGTTCATTATTTTCCATAATGTAATGATAAAAATTAAACTTTCATATATTTTAGATTCATTGCACACCAACTGAAATATTTCAGGTCTTTTATTGTTTTAATACTGATGATTTTGGAATACAGCTCATGAAAACCCAAAATTCCTATCTCAAACAATTAGCATATTTCATCCGACCAATAAAAGAAGTGTTTTTAATACAAAAAAAGTCAACCTTCAAATAATTATGTTCAGTTATGCACTCAATACTTGGTCGGGAATCCTTTTGCAGAAATGACTGCTTCAATGCGGCGTGGCATGGAGGCAATCAGCCTGTGGCACTGCTGAGGTGTTATGGAGGCCCAGGATGCTTCGATAGCGGCCTTAAGCTCATCCAGAGTGTTGGGTCTTGCGTCTCTCAACTTTCTCTTCACAATATCCCACAGATTCTCTATGGGGTTCAGGTCAGGAGAGTTGGCAGGCCAATTGAGCACAGTAATACCATGGTCAGTAAACCATTTACCAGTGGTTTTGGCACTGTGAGCAGGTGCCAGGTTGTGCTGAAAAATGAAATCTTCATCTCCATAAAGCTTTTCAGCAGGTGGAAGCATGAAGTGCTCCAAAATCTCCTGATAGCTAGCTGCATTGACCCTGGCCTTGATAAAACACAGTGGACCAACACCAGCAGCTGACATGGCACCCCAGACCATCACTGACTGTGGGTACTTGACACTGGACTTCAGGCATTTTGGCATTTCCTTCTCCCCAGTCTTCCTCCAGACTCTGGCACCTTGATTTCCGAATGACATGCAAAATTTGCTTTCATCCGAAAAAAGTACTTTGGACCACTGAGCAACAGTCCAGTGCTGCTTCTCTTTAGCCCAAGTCAGGCGCTTCTGCCGCTGTTTCTGGTTCAAAAGTGGCTTGACCTGGGGAATGCGGCACCTGTAGCCCATTTCCTGCACACGCCTGTGCACGGTGGCTCTGGATGTTTCTACTCCAGACTCAGTCCACTGCTTCCGCAGGTCCCCCAAGGTCTGGAATCGGTCCTTCTCCACAATCTTCCTCAGGGTCCGGTCACCTCTTCTCATTGTGCAGCGTTTTTTGCCACACTTTTTCCTTCCCACAGACTTCCCACTGAGGTGCCTTGATACAGCACTCTGGGAACAGCCTATTTGTTCAGAAATTTCTTTCTGTGTCTTACCCTCTTGCTTGAGGGTGTCAATGATGGCCTTCTGGACAGCAGTCAGGTCGGCAGTCTTACCCATGATTGCGGTTTTGAGTAATGAAACAGGCTGGGAGTTTTTAAAAGCCTCAGGAATCTTTTGCAGGTGTTTAGAGTTAATTAGTTGATTCAGATGATTAGGTTAATAGCTCGTTTAGAGAACCTTTTCATGATATGCTAAATTTTTGAGATAGGAATTTTGGGTTTTCATGAGCTGAATGCCAAAATCATCAGTATTAAAACAATAAAAGACCTGAAATATTTCAGTTGGTGTGCAATGAATCTAAAATATATGAAAGTTTAATTTTTATCATTACATTATGGAAAATAATGAACTTTATCACAATATGCTAATTTTTTGAGAAGGACCTGTATATATATATATATATATATATACAGATCCTTCTCAAAAAATTGTGAGTCAGTCAGTAGAGAAGACTTTTATATTGAAAGGACTCAAACTTGTGAACATGGAAAAGCAAGACACAACTGATAAATGACTAGGGCACGGAAACCCCTTGACTGTTAAAAGGACAAGATATCGCAGCGAACATTCAAACAGATTTTTTATTATGAATATAGGTCTGACCTGAAGGAAAATGCTATATCTACTGTAAATGCAGGAACACTCGCTTACTCGATCTCTCACAATACTCTACTCTATAAGCTTCAGTGAACAATATCAGTGAGATCAAACATGTGTTTACGTTGCTAAGAGTGGTTGCTAGGGGTGTTGTGTAGTGATACATAGAGCCGTTGCTAAGAGTGGTTGCTAGGGGTGTTGTGTAGTGATACATAGAGCAGTTGGGTGAAGCATCATATATTGCTCCTATATATTAATCTACAGTAAATTAGTGACTGTATGGCATTTATTAATGATGCTTTTAACTCACACATGAACTGAACATGGATTTGAGTCATTTTCTCTTTCTGTCTTCAGTCTGAGTGATTGCAGTATTACAGAGAAACAGAGTCTCATCCTGACTTCAGCTCTGAAATCAAACCCATCACACCTGAGAGAGCTGAACCTGAGCGTGAATAATCTAGGAGACTCTGCAGTGAAAAACCTCAGTGATCTACTGATGAACCCACAATTCAAGCTGGAGAAACTACAGTTAGTATCATTATACTGTACATTATTACTGTTTAGTTTATTTTAAGCAGTATCGGCTGGTGAAAAATAGCATCAGGTGTTTTAGCGTTGTGGCTCTTCCTCAATCCGTCAAGCATCCACCCTTCTCTTTCAAAACCTCTTAAAAACAATGTTTTTCTCTGAATATTACTCTTCAACTCACAGTCTGTAAATTATACATTAGTATATGTTGTTTGTTTGAATCCCTCTTTGTTAGTATCTTTAACCTAACTTTGTAAGTGACTGTGTATTACTTTCTGGCCTTGTATGGAGTGAGGACGGATCCAGACTTGGATTGTAACTAGTTTCCTCAAATGCTCCTGTCTTGGATTATTCATATCATTAAAGGGATAGTTCACCCAAAAATGAAAATTCTGTCAGTATTTACTCTCCCTCATGTTGTTCAACCCCGTAAGACCTTCGTTCATCTTCGGAACACGAATTAAGATATTTTTGATTAAATCTGAGAGCTGGATCACTCCTCCATAGGCTTCAAAAGGATTGAAACTTGCCGGCCTCGAAAAGTTATTAAAGACATCGTTAAAATAGTCCAAGTGACTACAGTGGCTCAATCTTAAGTTTATCAAACGACGAGAATACTTTTTGTGCGCAAAAACAAACAAAAATAACAACTTTATTTCAACTATACATTTCCTTCTCTTTTGGCCTCTAGTCAGTTAACGTAGTGTGATAGCGTAGAACTACGTCACACGTAGGCTCACTATTGGCCGACGCTGGTCATGTGTGTGATGCGTGTGACGTACAACACAGAAGCGCTGCGCTGTTACACTAGTGAACTGACTCGAGTCCCAGAGAGAAGGAAACGAATAGTTGAAATAAAGTCGTTATTTTTGTTTTTTTGCGCACAAAAAGTATTCTCGTCGTTTGATAAACTTAAGATTGAGCCACTGTAGTCACTTGGACTATTTTAACGATGTCTGTAATAACTTTTCGGGGCCTGCAAGTTCAATCCCTCAAGAAGCCTATGGAGGAGTGATCCAGCTCTCAGATTTCATCAAAAATATCTTAATTCGTGTTCCGAAGATGAACGAAGGTCTTACGGGGTTGAAACAACATGAGGGAGAGTAAATACTGACAGAATTTTAATTTTTGGGTGAACTAACCCTTTAAGTTTCCATTTTTGCTGGTGTATTAGTGACTGTATGGCATTTATTAATGATGCTTTTAACTCACATGAACTGAACATGGATTTGAGTCATTTTCTCTTTCTGTCTTCAGTCTGAGTGATTGCAGTATTACAGAGAAACAGAGTCTCATCCTGACTTCAGCTCTGAAATCAAACCCATCACACCTGAGAGATCTGAACCTGAGCGGGAATAATCTAGGAGACTCAGGAGTGAAAAACCTCAGTGATCTACTGATGAACCCACAATTCAAGCTGGAGAAACTACAGTTAGTATCATTATACTGTACAGCAGTGACAGTGTGATTAAAGTTTACTGTTGAGTTTAAGTTACACTGATTATACCGTAGGATTGCATCTTCTGGGTTCTCATTTATAAAACTGTGTGTAGGATCCTTACTAAAAGTGTATGTGCGCCGAAAGCCAGAAATGGCAGTTTAAACCAAAACACTTTATACTCAATATCTCATGAAGAGTCTGTTCACATTATATTTGTGTAAAATTCTTCACCTTAATGATTTGTTTGTAAGATAATCTCTCTTCCTCTGTTTGTTTTTCTAGTCTGTTTGACTGAGGCATTACTGATGTTTATTCTTTAACTCAGTCTTTGACAAACTCAAAAGCACTGCAGTTTTTAAAAGGGCTTGATCTGAGAGACAATAATATAGGAGACTCAAAGCAGCGGCTCAGAGACGTGATACGAGACTCAAACTGTGTCCTGAGGTGAGGAAACATCACTTTATGATATTAAAGAGATCTTCATTTACCTCTGATATCTGAACAAACTTTTCAAACATTCGTGAAAGGAAATTTTCCTTAAGCTATATTGCAACACTTGTGGTTTGTGTGAGAACAAAATGAGATAATGTTTAAAGAAGACAAAAGCACACTGTCACAGCTTTATACATCAACACCTGCTTTATTAACTGTGTCAGTAATAGTGAATGATTTCAGTGTGAACAGAGACTTGGTCAGATTGTAGGAAAACGCTGCACTCCTGCTAAAATCAGTGCAGTTCCAGCTTCAGCTCACAGCGTCCAGCTCACATGAGAAATGTCTCTGTCTCGAGTGTGTTTTTACTGTGACAAGCAACACGTCACACTACTCTACACTTACTTTACTCTCAGTTATTTACTAAGAGTCTACAAACATGTTTAAACTAGAGGACAAACGGCTTTGACTTGTGGAAATTTAACTGAAAGGTTTTAACTGAAAATAACATTTGTATTTTCTCCCTGTGGTTTCTTCCATACGCCGTACACTCATCAGTGTGTGTTTCTCCTTTACAGAGACTCAATAGGAGTCGCAGGTCCTTCTGCACTCACACCAACACAAACACACACACACATATAACCTCATTCATGATTTACATCTATTATACTTAACTCAAATATTGTTTGAGAAATATCTCTGCAAGATAATGTGAACCGATTACAATAATGTAATGTAACTTATGTTTTACAAAAAAAGAAAACAGTAATTAAAAAATAAGTAATTTTCACTTTGTTCCACTGAACACTGATAGTTTTCTCTTCTGGTTTCTCCTTAGATAGTAGATGAAGATCGATCACCAAACGTCCCTAATAAATCATTACATCAGTTTAAATCTGTGAGACGGAGATGAGAGGATCAGGAACCATCAGGAGATCCACAGAAGAGACTCATTACTGTCTATGAGGAGAAATAAATGTGTGATTAGTGTGTAAATGTGTTTCATACAGGTGGAAGAGACTCAATTTAATAATGCAGCATATGTGTTAGCATGCGTATTAGAAACATGTGATATTGAATGATTAATGTTGGTTTAGTATTCAGCCAAATGATGGTTTAGTTTTATTTAAAGGAGGAACAGAGGAAGCGGCTCAGATGAGTTGGCTTTAAACGACACCAGACGATGCATAAGTGTTATTCAACGAACGAAATGACTCGAAAAAAATTTGTTCATTTTGATGAACGAGTTCGAACGGGAGAGTCACGAACGTGCATCACAGAACAGAGCAAGGCGAGCATTTGTGCTTATAAAACTTAAACTTTTTTATTTATATTTGAAATGACCGATCGTTTCGCAAGATAAGACCCTTATGCATCGTCTGGTGTCGTTTAAAGCCATTTGAAGCTGCACTGAAACTGTCATTTGGACCTTGGACCATTTGGTACCCAATGAAGTCCATTATATGGAGAAAAATCCTAGAATGTTTTCATCAAAAACCTTAATTTCTTTTCGACTGAAGAAAGAAAGACATGGACATCTTGGATGACATGGGGTGAGTAAATTATCAGCAAAAGTTTTTTTAAAAAGTGAACTACTCCTTTAATTATTGCCTTGATGTTTGAAATGGGGATTTTTGATTCTTTAGCTATTTTCTTACAGACACTTTCTATTTTGTGAAGCTCAACAATCTTTTGATGCACATCAGAACTATATTCTTTGGTTTTACTCATTGTAATGGATGATTAAGGGAATTTGGCCTCATATTTAAACTCCTGTGAAACAAGTCATAGCTAGACAATGTCATGTTTAGTCACCATGGTGTGATAAAAATGTAAATATTCATGAAAATATACTTCAGAGATATTTTACTCATAACAAATTCTAGGGGAGCCAATAATTGTGGCCAACGTGTTTTGGAGAAAAAACATTTATTTCATAATGTGATCCCCCACCCTCCACTTTCAATTCTTTTACTTCAATGAAAGGTTAGAGTTTTGTGAATTTTTTGAATGAAAGATCAAAAGCATCATTACTCAAGTATACAGTTACGTGATCCTTCAGAAATCATTCTAATATGATGATTTTACTTTACTTAAATCTTGATCATAAGTGATCATAAATTTGATCATAAGTGTTGAAACTGTTGAAGATTGTTTCAACCAAGAGTGACGTTGATGAATATTGCCGATTTCCACCACCTGCACACCAGCACCTTCCTGCACAACTGAGCTTCAAACAACAGGTCGAAGCCACCGATGTGTGGGGAAAGACCATGCAAAAGCACTGGCGAAGCAGCGCTCGTAGATTAGCGCAGGACCAGTACACATGGGCGAAGACTGCGCAAGAGACTTCAACCGAGCAGCAATTCCACCCCGCTTGCCACGCTTCCTCCGACGCCGTCGCCTCCAAGGAAGATCAGCGGGATACCAGCGCAGTTGTGCAGGAAGGTGCTGGTGCGCAGGTGGTGGAAATCGGCAATATTCATCAACGTCACTCTTGGTTGAATCGATAGTTATGCGGATATTTAGTAATGTTTGACGATCATACACAAATGACATATTGCAGTCCGAGGTCAGTAGGGACAAACATAAAAACAAACATAAAATAACAAAATGTAAAAATGAGAAGGAGAGCAACAGACGGCGAGCCACATACAACGGCGCCATTCTTCCACATCAGTGTTCACTGATCTTCAACAGTTTCAACACTTATGATCAAATTTATGATCACTTATGATCAAGATTTAAGTAAAGTAAAATCATCATATTAGAATGATTTCTGAAGGATCACGTAACTGTATACTTGAGTAATGATGCTGAAAATTCACATACTCCAGGAGGTCTCGAGCTCCAGGTGTCAGAGCTCTGTTGATCAACACAACACAGGAGGTCGAGAGCAGATTCCCTCTCTGTAAGGCCAGCAGGTCTTGAAGGTAAAGCTCAGGGTCATGATCCATTAGAACCAGATCCAGACGATCATTCCCGGTGTGGGAGTGTAAAGAAGAGATGGCCTCAGCCGAGGAGCATGTCAGTACCTGAAACTGAGCAAAAACATGCTGAGGTCATTTTACCACACAGTATTTGCAGGGTTTATAAAAATAAAATGTTAGGCTTTTTAACCCTATCTCTGCTGGCGTTTTTGAAAATAGTTGCAAGCCGGTGCCATCATATTTTTAAAAATAATTTTCATAAAGGCTTCATGGCCCCCATAATATTTTTGTTGTATGAATATCTGAACATGCATTATACTAAAAGAAAGAACTGACCCTCAACTTTTAAACAAAAACAAAAAAAAAAAACTGTTTTAATCTACACTGAACAATTATAAACACAACACTTTTGTTTTTGCCCCCAGCTGAACTTAAAGATCTAAGACTTTTTCTATTTACACCTATTTTTCTCAAATATTGTTCACAAATCTGTCTAAATCTGTGTTAGTGAGCACTTCTCTTTTGACAAAATAATCCATCCACCTCACAGGTGTGGCGTATCAAGATGCTGATTAGACAGCATGATTATTGCACAGGTGTGCCTTAGGCTGGCCACAATAAAAGGCCACTCTAAAATGTGCAGTTTTATCACACAGCACAATGCCACAGATGTCGCAAGTTTTGAGTGAGCGTGCGATTGGCTTGCTGACTGCAGGAATGTCCACCAGAGCGGTTGCCCGTGAATTGAATGTGCATTCCATAAGCCGTCTCCAAAGGCGTTCCAGAGAATTTGGCAGTACATCCAACCGGCCTCACAGCCGCAGACCACATGTAACCACACCAGCCCAGGACCTCCACATCCAGCATCTTCACCTCCAAGATCGTCTGAGACCAGACACCCAGACAGCTGCTGCAACAATCGGTTTGCATAACCAAAGAGTTTCTGCACAAACTGTCAGAAAGCGTCTCAGGGAAGCTCGTCTGCTTGCTCGTCCTCATCAGGGTCTCGACCTGACTGCAGTTCGTCGTCGTAACCGACTTGAGTGGGCAAATGCTCTCATTCGATGGCGTCTGGCACTTTGGAGAGGTGTTCTCTTCACGGATGAATCCCGGTTTTCACTGTACAGGGCAGATGGCAGACAGCGTGTATGGCATCGTGTGGGTGAGCGGTTTGCTGATGTCAACGTTGTGGATCGAGTGGCTCAGTGGGCTAACTTGATCAACTCTATGCAAAGGAGATGTATTGCACTGCGTGAGTCAAATGGTGGTCACACCAGATACTGAATGGTTTTATATATATATATAAAAAATGCTATTGTCACAAATCAGAATGACACAAACAGGTAATGTAACAAGAGGTTTTATTTTCTAGCACATTTACATTTATTCATTTAGCTGACGCTTTTATCCAAAACGACTTACAATTGCTATATATTTCAGAAGTCGCACGCCTCTGGAGCAACTAGGGGTTCAGTGTCTTGCTCAGGGACACATTGGTGTCTCACAGTGGATTCGAACCCGGGTCTCTCACACCAAAGGCATGTGTCTTATCCACTGCGCCATCACCACCACCTAGCACTCAGGAAAAGATACGGCAGGTGAGTAGCAGGTTTGCAGTTTGAATTGAATGGAATGATATGCGTTGATGATAACTGAGTCTCTTATCTGATGCAGGATGGAGGTGACGAAGTAGAAGGCTGACGGAAGACAGGCTGAAGGCGGGCTGGACTGGAGAAGGAGACTGGATCTTGGCCACAGACGGGTGAGTATCACAGCAGGTAAGAATTCGGCAGGTCTTTGAGAGAATCCCGAAGGAGAGTCAGGTTGTCGCATGAGTCGACGAGACCAGACAACTGAGTGGGTGAAGTGGTGTGGTATTTAAGGTGTGAGTGGAGTGAGTGCAGATAGGTGGCAGGTGAGGGTGACAGGTGCAGGTGATTAATATTCTGGTGATGCGGAACGAGTGGGCGGAGTGTAGAGGTCTGGCGTTGATACTGGTGTCTCCGTGACAGTTAAAGTGTGTCAGTAGGTAATATCAGATTACATTTCTAAACATTCCTTTTGCCATTAATTGTAATAATCAGTTATCAATAATCAGATATTTGCACTTATATAGTGCATCTTTTATAGAAGAACATTAATGGAATCAGTTTTGCACCAACATTGTAATTCTGGCCGATACCAATAACATGATCATGTTAATGTTTGTCAAAAACTTTAAAAAGGAGATGTTTAACACAACATTTAATCTAGAATAATATTTTGAATGTCATTTGAAATGTAATTTTTAGATATCAGATGTATAACCAGTTTTAAGTTCTAGATACAGGTTTGAGTTACATCTGAGTTTCTGATCAGTATAACTGATTTCTTCCAGGTGTTCAGAAGATGCCCATCGAGAAAACCACTGAAGTGTCTCAAGGTACCTGAGGTTTAAATCAGAATATGACCATCATTGTATGTACATGAGCTCTCATAGTTCGAGCTTACTAAAGCATGTATTCTTCTGTACAGAGAATGAGAGTGAGGAAGAAATTGAAAACCTTGCGGAAAGGACAAAAAGTGTGAAATGCTGAAGTTACAGCTGTAATTAAACATTTTAAGGCACATATAACCAAAGGAAAACTGGCCTCGCTGACTGAATGCCAGCAGTGTAAGACCGCTGAGGATCCTTTCCGTGGGGTTTCAATTTCTGCCTCACTCTCATTCTCTGTACAGAAGAATACATACTTTAGTAATCTCTAAACACATGAGAGCTCATGCACTTACAATGATGGTTGTACTGACGCTATACTCTTCTAGAGCTGATGTACAGCCCAAACAAACTTTGTTGAATAATTTTCCTGTTATCTCTGTAAATCTGCTTTGAAACTTAAATTGACATTTCTGTTTACATTTTCTGGAAATAACAGAATTGTCTTTTTAGGTAAACCATCCCTTGTAATTTGGTTTGAGTGAGTTCATTTTATACATTTCAAAGCCTGTTTAATGACATCTTTAAAATGTGCCTGTTTCCAAGGGCTGTTTTGTCAATCTTTCTGAAGTTTTGACTGGTTCTTCTGCTTGTCATTTCAATATGTCAAACAGTAATGATGCTGTATGCTTTCTGAAAGTTTTATTGACCATGTTTTTAAGTTTGTGGATGTCACTTTGCTCTTAAAATGGCATGACATGATGGTATTACATGGTAAAACTTAAACTCAATGTTTATGATGATATTATTGAAGTCATAATTAAAGCACTTCTAAAACACTTCTGTCCCTGTAATGTTGTAGGTTATTTTGTGTATTGTATTGGAGATCCGGTACTCTTTAATCACCTTAGTCTTGGTATTACACCATATTGTCAGGTGTGTGTGTGTGTGTGGTCATGTACCATTAAACACACTCGTCCTTATAATGTTGGATTGTGCAGTTGTGTATTGTGTTTCAGATCCAGTACTCTAAAATCACCTTAGTCTTGGTAATACACCATATTGTCACGTTTGTGTGTTGTGTGTGGTCATGTGCCTGTAAAACATAGGTCCCTGTAATCCACTGAAATGACATATTTTTTTTGTATTGTGAAATGAGTGTCCTCATAATTAGGTCGGGCCCCAAAAATCACAATTATGTCATAGGCGGGAACATTTTAGGAGGGGGCGGGAATGTCCTTGTGTACCACCACCTGTTCTGTCGTGTGTATAGAACATTTTAAGTCAGATTTGTGATCTGCAGATTAAAACAAATGTTGATAGTTTTATCATCACTGTAGGACATTGGGAAAGGTGTGTTCCCATACACCACCACCAAACTTGTTTGGCGATCAAAGTCCTTCTATACCACAAAAAACAAGTGTGTGTGTGTGTTTGTGCGTGCCTCAATGAAAGCAGCACATGGTGTCTAATGTAAAGGAGTAGCCCAAAATGTTCGGCCTAAATAAATAAAGGCCCTATATAAAGCCCATGCAGAGCGGCCGGGATTTACAGCTTTGCGTCGTTCAAACATCGGCTGGAGATCATTTGCAATCAGATGCCGAAGTTGCGGCGATATGCAGATTAGCAAACGCTCTCTGAGCGACATCGGCCAGACGTACGTGCTATCTGGGATAAAACACACACACACACACAAAAAACAGCCTTGCAAAAGACAAGGCAATGCAACAATCAATATCTGATTCAAGTATTTTTTGCAACAATCATATACATATCTAAAATAACACAACTTAACTTCTCGACAGTTATTAAATTATCGACTCTTATAAATCAATCGCTTTCATTTTATGACACAATCAGCCTTTCTTTTTCCCTTTATTTCACATGTGGTAGCTTTAGCCCACGTGCTGTTCAATTCAGCTCACGCATTACACTCAAACTCAGCTCTTACTAAATCACTTCAGAGATTTTGGCATGTCTTTTATATGAAACAGATTAATGTCTGGATTTCCACTCATCAGCGATATAAAATCACTATTTCATAAAAGAAAGATCATTCACATCGATTCACTCTGAAATCCGTTCCACCCAGCTAACAAGGGACGTCCCCCGGACGTTACGAACATCCACTTACGTCCGCATTTGGTCCGCTTTGTAACGTTCGCTGGTTTAAGGATTGTGGTTATTCCTTAAAAATCCCTTTAAAGTAACTTTGATAATGGATTTTATGCAGAAACCACGTTTTTTCTTTTTTATAGATTGACTATTTACTGCAAATAAACCATGGTAAAAATAGAAGAAAAAGCCCCGGCTAATTGTGGTTGCTGGTTTTACTAATACAAATAATAAAGATACTATGGAAAACAATATAAATTTTCTTAATATTGGGTTATTACTCAATATTCTGTTAAAAATGGCCTTTATAATGATTCTTTACTGATTATATTACAAAGACCCAACTAAACCAGTCTATATTTGTACTATAACAATTGTATTGTTTTTAAAATGAATAAAAATATCTGAAACCATGTAATTGTTTATATTAAATAATTTCCCCCACCATTACCATGACTTTTAAATACTGTCAATTTAATGTGTGCTTCATAATGTAAATCACAGTGCACATATTCATGCAATAGTGAAATAATCCACCATTGTGCAGATATTTTTGTAACCGATTAAACATTTGAATTAATGAATGACAATACTTATTAGTGGTTCTTTTCCATGCCTTTGCATGAAAATATATATATCTTTGCATTCTCCCATTTATGAAGTGCTGTGAAATAAATAATTGTCGCATAGCAAATCTCCACACAAGCACATTAAATCAAGGTAAAACAAACTTGACTGTACAACTACAGCCAAAATGGAAAACCCTTTTATTATTGGTAAGGGTTCAAAATGTAAACAGAGTAATGCAAACAGAAATGCAGATCGACAGTCGCTGAATCAATGAAAGCAACGACTTCAAGTGCAGAAGAGGCCAAAAAGGATGGAAACAAGTCCAATTGCTGAATTACTGGAAAATAAAAATAAAAAAGATACAGGTAAGACATACATTCTCATGTAATCTTGGGCTATATCACATTCTACAACCGTAATTTAAATTTTAATTTTATTTTAATTTAAACTGACAAACTGCTGGTCAGGCTGCAAAAGGTGATTTTGCCCATTCAAGCCCATTTCCAATCTTTCCAAATCAAGGCACCAATCACAAACGTTGAGGCGGGCTTTACACGATAGAGGGTATGCATGTGACGTCACCGTTGGCCGGAGTGACTGCGGTTACGCCCACAAGTGGCAAAAAGACTGAGCGGCAGCATTGGTTTTCAGCGTGAATGCTGCGGAAAAACACACAAAACGCGTCTAAAACGGGAAAGAGCTTTGAGACTGACTGTACAACTAGATTTGACAAGAAATATGAGGTATATTTTTACAGACTACCTAAAGCTACAGAACAGAGAAGCAAATAGATCGCTGCAATTCATAGAAACAACTGGACTCCAGGCAGCGAAAGGTGGATTTGCAGTTATCATTTTTGTGTCAATTACTGAATTTAGTGGTAAAATCATTCTCTAAATATTGTATTGTTATATATTGCAGTGACAACTCATCAATCAAATATTTACCACTGTATATTCTGTATAATTTGACATTTTTAAATAAACACTGACAAAAAACTATACAAGTTTTAAGTCTAGACGATATGATGATATATATAACATTGATATAAGTGATCACCTGGATTTAGACCTGCCTATATTGTATTTATATAAAGCGTTCACAGGCAAATTTGCTGTATGTATTTCCCCCGGTGTCAAAATCAGGCACATATAAATGTCAGGAAACACGATTCCTGGCTGCATGTCAATATCCATGGATCACTGGATCTTTAGTAAGTTGTAAGGAACACTATATTGAGTCCAATCTTTAGTTTAAACTGATAATCGTTTGTTTTACTTGCGTTTTCGCAGTTTCCCCTATTAAATCCAGTCACGCAGCAGCTCTTCTGCCACTCAGTCCGGCTGAGGGGGACGTGTTCCGGCGGGAAAGTGACGTTAATGCATTCCCTCTATTGCGCCCAGAGGCATTTGAGGGACGTCCGTTGGTGACGCCCCTTTGGAAATGGGCTGTGAATAAACCTTCCCCAGACCCACTCTCAGATATAACTCGTGTCAACCAGGCTACAAAAGATGAGCTTTCAGTAAGATTTTGTTTGGGCGCAGTAGCACATTTTCCCCATTAGATGCCAGCAAAACTCCACTGGGACACAGAGGTTTGATTTGTTATTTGCAGTGGAGTTTTTCCTCTTTCAAATATTACACACATTCACATTTTACTTTACTATTACACACATACAAACCACACTCAAGACATCCATAACAACACACCCACACATTTATCGTTGCATAATTTATCCAATTGGCTCTATAATATGCTGAAGCAGAAAACAGGAATAAAGCGAGTATTTGCTTTATAGTCCTAACCTGAAAAAAATGGCACCATCTGGTTAAAAAAAATTTTAATTAATTAAGCCTTACCAACAGAATGAAAAGCCTCTTAAAGATAGCATCATTTTATAATTAAATGGCCCTCGGATTAAAAATGGCAGTTTTAATTAGGGCTGTCACTTTACGTTCGAAAATCGATTGCACAATCGATCGGACCAACCAACACAAGTTTGGAAAACGAGAATAGGGAATCGATTTTAACGTCTTCTCTCGGAGCGCGTCCAGCTCGTCACGATACGCCCGCACTCCCGCAGCGAACGCGCGTCACACAGAAAAGACTGCAGGCTCTGACACACACACATAACAGGAAACTATACATCTGCATAATGTGTCTCTTTTTACAACAAAAATGTGAATTCTGCCGGTATTCAGAGAGTCTCACGCATACAGATACAGATACGGGCTACAATCACCTACGTAGGAGAAATTTGTTTGACATTTCTAATCGTAAACACAGCCATGTTGAAGCCTGCAGTAATGTTTTACATTGATGTTATCGCAATCCACTCTGCTTATTGTTTTTTTATACAATAAATATCACATTTGTAAACATGCTGATATTTAGGGAAAATGGCACTCTTGCTCATGTAATAAACTACATCATATGACAGGGCTATTCAATTAGCTTCACTCCAGGGCTGGATTATCAAATCGAAAAGTTGAGATGAGTTAAAGGGATACTTCATCGCTGGAAAGATTAATGTCTTTTTAAATTGGGTTATTTATGTAGTAGAAATGTGAAATTATTTTAGAATGTGGTGCCTTCTGAGAAAATCCAGAAAATGTATTTTTGGCTCATGTGGATGAAAGACAACAACTCCCAGAATGCACTTGCTTCGCTGCCCTATGAGGCCACTACCAAGCCACGCCTACCGGTTATCGAGGGCAGTATCAGAACTTGTTTACAGCTGTGTAAAACTTTTTTCCATATTTTTACCATATTCTGAAAATATTCTGACAGTGAGAGTAACCACAGGTAAAACCATGCATGGCTACTCGCTCACTACCACTGTATAGAAAAATGCCTAAACACAGGTAAAAACTAGCGACATACACCGGTATTGTGGTATATTCAAAATTCAATTAGTTTCAGTAATTGAAACGTTAAAGGTTTTACTTTGGTTAGTTTGAGCTTAAACTAACATAAAACATTAACTTTTCTGTTATAGTGTTACTAATAATCTCCACACTGTTCTTACCAGATTTGTGTTTAAAATTAAAGTTTTTTTTAGCTTAACTGAACAGCTTCGGAGTTATTGGAATGGTTATATGACTCTTTTCAGGTTGAATGGTGGTCGTCTCGATTGTTATGGTGTGTGAATGCGCTCTCTAAACAATTTCCCCATGAACTATGCATGTATACACAGAGCAACAGCCTCAACATTAGCTGCAGGGTCATCATCTTCATCCATCTTGCTTCAGCTGGACACTGGATCCCCTCTAATGTCTCTCATCCTTTTCTTCTAATCCAGACATTCTTCACAAGCTATAACTGACCTGCATGTCATAATCCCCTGACCTGGTTAGGGTTGTAAAGGTATACCGATATAATGACATATCACGGTATATACACACACACTGAGGGGCATACTCAGTGCACTACTGGTATGCTACATATTTCATGGCCTTCACCAAATCCTAACCAAGTTGCCTATTATATCATTATATGTCCAGAGTGAGAGCGGGAATAAGACATTTAAAATCCTCGTCAGTCAAACTAAATAACTGCCATAACGGAATTAGCGTTTGTTGGTTGAAGACGGTGGTGGACATAGACAAGCTCGAGTTGATTTCTTATTTTTTTATATAAATTGCGGGAATTTTGTAGTTAATTGTTGTACATGTTAGTTACTTTGTTTGGTTTTCATTTTAGGATAAGTTACAGTTACCATATATTGTATTTATATTAGTTGTGTACAGTTTGATAAGTTCAATTTACAATAGGTTATGATTTCTAGTTTTCTTCTTAGATTTAGTGTACAGTTAAGTTGTGTGTATATATGCTGTTTATGTTTGTGTATACGATTATTACATGTATACACCGTTTGTAGCTATATTTACTTCTTTGATTTTGTAAGTTAACGTTACTCGTCATGTTCATATCATAGGTTAAGGATTGTTCTCGTAATTTTAGTTTTTTAATTCAGGTCCATACTGTGAAAATATTATTATTTTTCAACTGTCTCACAGTGTAACTGTCCTCAAAATCTTTCCTTCCGAGCTTTTCTGGAGGCAAAGTCACTGATGACATCACTGTACGGTATTGCTTGGCCAACTTTGTTATTAATACTAATAACAGCAAGTCCACTTAGTCTTCAATTATCATCATTACTTACACTCATCAACAAGCAATTCCACACCAACCAATTCATATTCTATTTGCAAATGAGGCATAATTGCAGTATGGTGAACACTTATCTACTGCAGCCTAAATATGAGGCTAGCACCGCCACATCACTCGCCACCATATTAATAAAATTGAAGTCTATTTTCATCACAGAAGTCTCCCAACCCAACATGGTACCCAGCTCTTTGAGGAACAAAATCTTTTTTTTCAGATCCAGCCCTGTCAAGTTCTGAGAGTGAACAAGACAGTATACCCATGCTGCTCAGAGAACAACTTTCAGAATGGGCATGTGTGTTTCTAATTAAACATAAGGCTGTGGATGTTCTGTTAAACATACTTAAAAAACATGGACATGAAGAACTCCCCCAAACTGCAAGGACACTCTTTGGAAACGAGAACCACCATGAACTTTCTAACATAGATGGTGTCGAGATGGTTAAGTTCAATGTGGCAGATCAGCTCTCAAAACATCTGAGCAGAAATCCTGCATCTGTGACAGACCATCTGCAGTCACTGGACCTTTCGATGAACGTTGATGGGCTACCATTATTCAAAAGCTCAAACCTATCCCTCTGGCCAGTTCTCTGTTCCATAAACCTGTCACCTGAATGCATTTTCCCCCTCTGCATATCCACTGCTGCATCCAAACCCAAAACACTAAACTTTGTTAATGTAATTCAGGAATTGGCAGAACTAATCCAGGATGGTCTGACCTGGGGAGACAGATGCTTAAACATCCAAGTAAGATGTATTACCTGTGATGCTCCAGCAAAAGCTATGGTCAAGTGTATAAAGCAGTTTTCTGGATACTATGGGTGCGATAGATGCAACCAGAGGGGATCCTGGGATGGTCGGATTACATATCCTGAAACAAATAACCTGACCATGAGGACAGATGAATCATTCAGGGAGTGCTGGCAACCTGAACACCATCAAGAAGAGCAGATCTCACCCTTCTCTGTCCTCCCGATAGACATGATCAAATCCTTCCCCATAGATTATATGCACCAGAGCTGTCTTGGGGTAATGAAAAAGTTGCTGCTTTTGTGGACAAGAGGTAGAACAGATTTCCGGATGTCATCAGGAGATGTGACCAGTGTAAGCGAGAGGCTGGTGACACTAAAGAAGTCCATTCCTCATTATTTTGCCAGGAAGCCAAGGGGTTTGAAGGAAATTGAACGCTGGAAAGCAACAGAGTTCAGACAGTTTGCTTTATATACAGGGAAGATCGTTCTGAAGGGAGTTCTCAACGATCAGCTGTATGAACACTTCTTGTGTTTCAGCACGGCTATTTGCATTTTAGTGAGCCCAGACCTTACAAAGTCACAAGTACCTTATGCAAACCAGCTGCTGACATATTTTGTGGAGAGAGGACGGGAGCTGTATGGAGAGACATTTTTGGTTTACAATGTCCATTCCTCTCTGCACCTTGCAGAAGATGCCCAAAACTTTGGCAGCCTTGACAGCTGCAGTGCATTTAAATTTGAGAGCTATCTTCATCAGATGAAGAAAATGGTACTCACTTAAAAAAGTTGGGTTAAAAATGACCCAACAGCTAACCCAATGGTGGGTTGATATAGCACCGACCTATTGTTGGGTTATTTTAACCCAATAAATTAGGTAACTAGTTTTACCCAATAAATTGGGTTACAAAAAACGAATCTGTTGGGTTATTTGGCCAAAATGCTTTAATCAACCTGTTATTAATATTAATTATAATTACTATTTTTGCCATGTAAATAAATAACTCACTCACAACTTAAGTATATTAACAATGCTTTATTTACATTCAATTAGACATTGCATTCAAAAGTTATTGTTGCAATTGTTTTAATGTACTTACCTAAAGGTAAGAAATTGTTTCAATAAATAAAAAAAATAAAATGTAATGCAATTATAAACTGCCTCATAAGGCGACGTGTTGAGGGAACACCTCCAGGTACAGAATATTAATGCTAACATGAATTTATTTACAATTATGTTTTAAGTTCTAAGAAACATGGAATACAAATACACAAACAAAACAAACCAAAGCTTGTCCAGCTTATCCAATTATAAACTGCCTAAGTAGGCGACAGTGAGTTGATGGAACTCCTCCTGGCACAGAATATATTGTGTGTTGTAGAAACTGCCAAACAGCTGCCGCAGGCTTTGGATACTCAATGTCTAAAACATAAAATAATTTAAAGCATGTATCCACAGCTTGTAAAAGGCTGTCTTGCTCTAGTGCCGCTCCTCCCACAATGACGAAGGCTTGTGAGCAGTTGAATTTGTCCCCAAGCTGCAGGACATGAGGGAATTGCCTCCGTTGCTCCTCCTCCAAATACTGGATGATGTTTGTTCCAACCTTTAAATAGAAATTTTAAATGGTAAATATGCACACATGGATCAAATATTACCCCAAATGTGTTGTCATAATTGATGTACCTACAGGCTGTAAATCAACAAATGCTTGTTTTGCCTCCTGGTAAGAGGGCCGAACCATCTTGCAGCCCGTTTTGTGTGGCAATGGAGGAAGGACAGCTGGCAGGGTTTTTAAAGCAACATCTCCAAGAGTGTCTTTACATAAAACAGAAAGAACAATGGATTAATCTTTAAACAAGTGCATTATATTATAGACAAAATATTATAACTTGACATGAAAGTACAGAGCTGTTGTGCAGGATTTTCTCACCAGAAGAAATGTTAGTCTGAATAGGAAGAAGATCCAAGGCTCTCTTCTCGGTCTTGCAATATGAAAGGATTCGCTGAGATGCATGTCCCCAAATTTCAAAAAGTTTATCTTTGGCATGTGGGTATAAAATACCAAAGTCCTGAGCAATCTAAAAATTGATAAAGAAAAAGAAAAGTTAAAATCACACCAACACCTCATATGTAAGGGATAATGTAGAGCGAGGCGGTTGTTATAGTGAATACAACCCCGACAGGCTGATTATGACCCCGACGTGAAGCGGAGCTTGAGTCAGCCTGAAGGGGTTGTGTTCGCTATAACAACCGCCTCGCTCTACATTATCCCGCTTATTACATGGATACCTACCAAATAAATCAATAATTTGACACAAAATATTGATTTAAAAAGGAGTTTATGGATTTAAAAACGATTGTACTGCTTCCGCTAAAGAAAATAGTCTGTTCCGTCTCTACGGTTAGAATCCTGCGTCCATGGCAACGCTCTATTTTTCATGGCAACGGTGTGTTACTCTTAGCAACGGTGTGTTATCAAGAAATAACAGACCGCATTCTACATTAGAATTCAACCAAGCCATGTAATAAGGTGCAGTAACAATGAAAGTATGGATATTTGTTTATCAATATGAAAAAACAAGCCTAGTGAATCAAATCAAGTGGGATTCATTTTTTTAGGGCAGGACACAGTGATTTTTATACTATGTCCAAGCAAACAAATTAATTGTTTAGGTTAGTATTAATTGTTTATTGCGATTAATGCGAACCTCATTTTCTTATTATAGATTTAACATTTCTTTACCATTCCAGGGGTGTCCAGAAGTCTTGGATACTCTTGGGTGATCTCTATTAAAGATTTAGACCCGTTCTCTCTTATCCACTGTGCTCTGTAGAAAGCTGTTCCTCTCATAAATTCCTCAACTTGACTAACTGGTTGCTTATTCTTTTTCAGCCACTCTGTCATTTTGTTATTGTCTGCCTCACTGACTTGTGAATCTGCATGAATCAAACAGCATCAGAGTGATTAATATCTCAACAACGTAAAGCAATGTTTGAAGAATCATGTTAACAGGCCGATGTAACAGTTACTACTAAAATTACTAAAATTAGGAGAGAAAAAAATCTGTGGATTATTTAGACAGTTTCACATTGAACTGCTTTGATCACACCACAATTTTGATTTATGGAATAAAAAAAGTAAGAAAGTAGAAAGAAGAATGTAAATAAGGTTTCAGCACCTTTGGTTAAATTTTTCTTATACCTGGCAATAAAGTAATCCTCTCAGTCACTGTAGCTCGGCGCTCATCTGTGGTTTGTGACCTCTGTCTAGATGTTGAACTGTGCCTGTGGAGGCGTTTCCTGATATTACGGAGTCGTTCCTCCAGAAACCCTGTGGACGGATGGCGGTATCGCCCTGGTGTATACCATACCTCCTAAAACATCAACACAAATGTTAAATGGATAATTTTCCCAAAAATGTCTTAAAAATGTCTTGAGTTTTTCAAATATTCTACTTCTGTGTGAAGGTGAGTGTAGTTCTGATAAACCTGGGATCAGCATACTCACATATCCACTGCCCTCTGAATCTCTAAGGCATGGAAATTGTGTGACCAGAGTCAGAGCCAACTCTTTCTTTCGGTCTGGTGATGGACTTAATGGTAGAAGGATTGTACAGATATTTGGTTACTCTAGAGTAAATTGAATTGACAGCTTATGACTGAATGACTTTATGTAAAGTGGAACAATGAATAAAACATTACTTACTATTCCCCAAACTTCTCCATTAAATGGGACACCAAAATGCGAACCATTTTCCTTCGGTCTTCAAGACATAAGTTGTGGTTTTGTTCCAAATTGGAGAGAATAGAAGACCCATGTGTGGTTCCCTCTAAAATCTGTCGTATATCCTTAATGGAGAATTTTTTTTTTTTTTAAATTTTATTACACATCAGCATAACTTCATAATGCTAGAGAATTTCAGATGTCAGAGAATTTCAACATCACAGATGAAGGTCTCTATAAAGTGTGTATTAAATATCAGGGAAAAGGAAATACGTACAAATGAGGTTGAATTTTCCACAATAGCGCACAGTAGGAACTTCAGTAGTACTCGGTTTCACTAGCATTGTTTTCAGAGTGTTCTTCTGTCTGTATGTGAAAAAAATACATTTTGGTTTTTAATTGCAGTTACAATATACTTTACATAACCAACCAAATAAAAAAAAGATATATTAATAATTGGACAATACAGCTCCAGTAGATTACCAAGCTAACATATGCCCTGCAATTGATTAGTGCACCACACCAAGAATTGGCCTTTTAAAATTATAATAACAAACCTTAAAATTCTAATATATACATATAACCTATGGTAAAGTGTGTATGTCTAGATGTACAAGAAGCTTCTATTTATAATATGTATTTAATAAAGATAGATAAGGGGGGAAAAGTAAAAGCTTGTACAACTCATTTCATTGACATTGCTTGCTGCACCTTGCAGAAGATGCCCAAAACTTTGGCAGCCTTGACAGCTGCAGTGCATTTAACTTTGAGAGCTATCTTCATCAGATGAAGAAAATGGTACGCTCTGGGAAAAATATTTTGGCACAAGTTGTAAATCGCCTGGAGGAAACATCAAAGTCCAAGATGGAAAACGAGACAAACTTGATGTCATTCAAGTGCCCATACAATGTGTTTGTGTTAAGCCCTGAACAATGTTGCGAGGTGGTGTCAGAAGAAGTAGACAACACAGTGTTATGCAGAGTGTACACAAATCTACAGCCATATCTGATGACACCGTGTGATTCACGTCTCTACGGGACATATACGACTAACATTAGGCATTCTCAAATGCTCTGCTTAGAAAGACAGTCACTTCAGAAGAGGGCATTCATTGTGGAGGAAAACTATGGGACCAAAATTGTGGTGTCCATTCTTCATACTTTCTAGAGCATGACAATGATGAGAGAATGACAATTTGGGTGAAAATACATACTTGAAGTATTCCTTTCGTCCCCTGAGTCTCTACATCTTTCATCCCTGAGTCTCTGCCTCCTACAGCTTCCTCCTGTCTTCTAGTGATTAGCTATCCAGCGCCATTAACTTGTGAAAACCTAGATGTTTCCAGTACAACAAGAAACAACATTGGAAAAACATAATTTAAGTATGAGGTTAGAGAAAGTAGCCAATAATCGTCTATTAATAGGTAATTGTGTACATTAAATTTGTGTATTGCAAGCTGAACTTACAGAGTTATCTGAATTTTACTTACAGGTTTATCTGCGTTACGTAGCACTCAATTTCATTGAGCAAAATGAGGTCGAGGTGGCACCATCCTCGAGGCTAGAGTGGATCGATGGGGTAGGATTTAGACAAAATATATATTTTTATAATACATAAATAAAAAACATTAAAACAAAGCCAACTATATACAGAAAACATTACGCAAACATCCTTGTTTCTGTCTGAAAGGCACTGTTTTGCTATTGGCCCAATTCAAATGTTGGGACCAAGGTCAAAAAATGTGCCATTCGAGATGAACACCTCTGGACAAAATATGCAGTCAGAGTATTTTCTGACACAGGTAAAGTATAAAAAACAATCCCAAGGCTATATTCAAGCTCAACAAATACTGGCAACCATTTATATAATGTATATTAAGCAAAAGTTGTGCTATTTTGAGAACAGACAGTTACAACCTGGCAAGATACCGGCCCAAAAAGCACTGGAAACCTCTCATGTTGAAAGACAATGTATGAAAGATCATCCCACCAATACGATTTAGAGGCATTAGATCTGTGCTAACACTGTAAATAACGTAAGGTTTGTCACATTGAAAGACAA